>VMDO01001284.1:0-81662 GCA_007922755.1 Pedetes capensis
TTTATGATGTTGAAAAAATGTATTTGCAATGAAAAGGTCATTGGTCTGACAAAATTCTATCATGCGATCTCCAGCTTCATTTCTGTCACCAAGACCATATTTTCCAACTACTGAGCCTTCTTGGTTGTTTCCAACCTTTTCATTCCAGTCACCAGTAATTTTCAGTATGTCTTGGTTGCATGTTTGATCTATTTCAGATTGCAGAAGCTGATACAAGTCTTCCCTTTCTTCATTTGTGGCCTTAGTGGTGGGTGCATAAATTTGAATAATAGTCACATTAACTGGCCTTCCTTGTAGGCATATGGATATTATTCTATCACTGACAACATTGTATTTCCTGACAAACCTTGAAATGTCTTTCTTGATGATGAATGCCACCCCATTTCTCTTTAGTTTATCATTCCCAGCATAGTAGACCATATGATTGTCTGACTCAAAGTGGCCTATGCTGGTCCATTTTAGCTCACTAATGCCTAGAATGTCAATGTTTATGTGCTCCATTTCTCTTTTAACAATTTCTAATTTTCCTAGAATCATACTACGTTCATTCCATGTTCCAATTATTAATGGATGTTGACAGTTGTTTCTCCTCATTTTGAGTCATGCCACATCAGCAAGTTGAGCACTGTGGGGCTTTACTCCATTTCTGTCATCATGGTAGACTCTCCTTTGAGGAGGCAACCCTTCCCCAGTAGTCTTTTGAGTGCCTTCCCACCTGGGGGCCTCATTTTCTGGCACTATATCTGACTGTGTTTCTTTCCTATCCATAGGGTTTTCAATGGCTAGTTGTTTCAGGAGTGGCTCACCAGGTCCTACTCCCTAGTCTGTCTTAGTCTGGAAGCTCAGCTGAAAACCTGTCCACCATGGGTAACCTTGTTCATGTCCGAGGTTACAGTGGTAGAGCTCTCAGCCTCAGTGCAACACACAAGCCCCCACAGTGCGGCAAACTGACAGACGTGTGGGGGACTCTGATGCTACTGAGCTAAAAACCCAGCCCCACTATAATATAATTAGAAAATGTAACAGGCATTTCCATATATGTTGGTTTCTCAAATTTGAAAGGGCACATGCTCCTCATAAAACAGAGATAGCTATACTTTTGTAGATCAAAGTATCTAGGTTATGATAAGAGGCTATAGTCTCAATGAGATTGTGGGGTTAGAAATTTACATAAATTCATATCTAGCTGATCTCATGAGTTTCAAAAAATCTCTAAGGATTGAAACTTGAAATGAATGTATGTTTTTTCTAGGTCAGTTGAGAAATGAAAACATTCTTAATTATTTCAAGCCCATATAGTGGTGTATGGTGTAATTAACTCTGATATGTGTTTCACACCCAATTAGAGAGTATTTTAGCACCAAGATAATTGGATCCTGCAATACTTGGGAAGTGTAATCAAACAAGTTTATTATCACATATTATTGTCCTATGATCCTCTGCACTTTTTTTTTTAATGTTGGGCATTAAGGGATGGACAAGACATCTGGGAAAACATTACTCATTATTGAAACTTTATTAAGGTCTAAATCCAGTTCAATCTACTCCTGTTTACTTAAAAATCTTTAAACTCTATTCTGGCTTTATGATCTCTTTGCTACTTTTACTAATTATTTCTTCACTGCTTCTCAGGGTGATACCCTTCCTCTTGCCTGGGTAGTCAATAAGTTGTGATATTTATTTTCATGGTAATTGAGATAATCTGTAAGTGTTAGGTTTTTTTTTCTATTTGGTTATTTGTTTGTTTTGAGTTATCTAAGTATCCAGTGTAAAAGTGGAATTGGAGATATAATTCAAGCACTGGAATTTCCAGACACCACCAACTGCAGGTTCAATGAATTGAGTTGAGGTGTTTAATCATGTGGTTCAGGAACATGCAGATTGAGAACCTACCAGAAATGCAGAACTCAGCCCAGACCTATTGTCTCTGCATTTTAATAAGACCCAAATTATGCTCATGATCATTAATGTTTAAGACACATGCTTCTAGCTAGAGCAAGAAATCTTCTAGGATAACAAGCATGTATATTATCTTCACAGTCTTAGTAATAGCAGAAAGAAAGAAGGACTGAAAGAAGGAAGGAACAAATGAATGAACGATGACAGGCAGGCTATGTAACTCATACTCATGAGTCAAATGTTTTGAAATACATGGAAGAATCAAAAACCTCCAACTACATGTTGGCAGAATTGGTCTCAGAGTTCACCCCTCTAACTGTCATCCTTCTTTCCAGTCCCGGTGTTTTCAACTGGCTGCTGACTTGGAGTTGCCCTAGATCCTAAAATTGGGCCAGAGTTGTACTTTGTGAACCGTGCCCCACCCATCTCAACATTGTAGTAACATGACATTCTGACTTACAAAAAAAAATGTAAGGACAAGGCCATAGTCATCATTTTTATTTATAAATATTCCAAGAAGTGGAAGCAACACTCTTATATAAGCTTGCTTAGTGTTTTAGTTACTTTTCTTGTCTCTGTGACCAAAATAGCTGAGGGAACAACTCATGGGAGGAAAGATTTATTTGGATCACAGTTTCATAAGTTTCAGCGCATCATGGTGGGGAGGGCACGGCTAAGCAGACCAATTTATAACATGGTGGCCAGGGAGTAGAGAAAGAGGATATAAGAAGGGGTCGGGGCAAGTTATAGCCTCCAGGACACACTTTAAATGTGTCCTACAACCTTCAAAAGCCATACTTCTTACATTTCACCACTTGTCAACTGTTGTTTGTTTTAGGTGCTGTGGAGTCGGGTCTGATTCATAGCGACCTTTTGCTCAACAGTGAAACACTCCTCAAAACTGTGCCATGCCTAGCACCATGTCCAGTGCTTCTCCATTACTCATAGAGTTTTTGAAGGCTAATTGTCTCGGGATTATTTTGGGAGTGGGCTGTCATGTCTTTATCCCATTTTCATGGCTCTGGGTTTTAAACCCCAGGCCTCAGAGTGTACAGAGCAGCACTCAACCAACGGAGGTAAACCTGAGCCCAGTAATGCCATCAAATTATGAATTGATCAAAGAATTAACTAGTTCATTGGGTCAGAACCCTTGTGATCTACTTGTCTCTAGGAAAGGTCATCCCACCATACCAGTGGCATGCTTTACTAATTTCCTAGGTATTTCTTAATCCAATTGAATTGACAATGAAAATTACACTTAGATATAGGATATTTTGATGTCTTTAGATCTTTTTGCTCCTGACTTGAGAAATATATCATGAGAAAGTCTGGACAACAAAGACACTCCCCTTCAGTAAAGATTATGGCATTCTTCCCTCCCTCATATGGAAAATTTGAACTCCTCACTGCTATGCTTTTGCACAAAGCAAACACATCAGAATCCTACAAGTCATGGATTTCTTCCTGTATGCAAGGGAGAACATTTTTTCTTCTCTGACATGATTTTTGGAGGTTGTACAATCACTTCTAATTAGAGTATTTGCTAGTTAGATGACTTTTAGTACTACTGTTTGGCCCAATTTTAAAACACTCATGAGACAACTAAAAAATATAAAAGTGTGTGTGTGTGTATGTGTGTGTCTTCACATATGTATATGTCTATCTATTTATATATCTAGCTAGCTAGCTAGCTAATGAGCTGGGCACAGTGGCACATGACTATAACCTGAAGAACTCATGAGGCAGAGGCAAGAGGATTGTGAGTTTGAAGCCTGTGGCAGCCTGTATAACTTAGCAAGATCTTGTCTTGAAGTAAAACAATAAAAGGGGCTTGGGGTACAGACCAGTGACAGAGCACTTGCAAAGTATGTATATATGTGTATATATATATATACACACACACATATATATATATACACAGATACATAGTTATACATATTGTGTGTGTGTGTGTGTGTCTATGTATGTTAATGCTGCTTTACCACTACCACTGGGGCATATGATCCCATCAGACCTTGGAAGTTAAGCAGGGTCTGGCCTGGTTAGTACTAGTATTCAGATGGGAAACCATCTAGGAAAACTGAGTGCTGTAGGTTTGGGAGAAAGACCCAGCAATCTACCCCCAAAGAACAATCAGCCGTTGAAAACCTTATGAATACAAGAAAAGCAGTGACAATAGGGCAGGGCATGGTACAGTGTGGGGAAGTGTTTCATATGTTGTACATAGGGTTGCTATGAGTCAGTCTCAACTCAATGGCACCTGTAAATGTGTTAATGCTGAAATAAAAATTAATAGAAGTTGAGGAAATAATTCTTCAAATATTGAATGCATTGTCCTATTGATTTGTAGCAAACTTTTTAAAATTAGAATTCTACTGAGTGCTAGAGATTTTACACCCACATGAAAAAGACTGAAACAAAGAGACAGAAAAATGGAAGAGAGAGAGAGAGAGAGAGGGAGTGAGAGAAAGAAAAGAGAAGAGAGAGGGAGAAAAAGAGAGAGGGGGATTATCTCAGGGATAACACTGATTTTTTCTATGTAAGGACTTAAATGGTCCACATAGCAGATTATATGATTCATGAGAGGGTTTAAACGGCAGCAGAAAGGATCACTGCTAGCATCTGGATTGCTCTGCAAAGGATTAACACAGGGAGTATAATAAAACCCCAAAGTTTTTAAGGCAAACACTATCATCCCTTGTCTGGAAACTAGATGAAGGACTTGATGTGGCCACTTCACACTGGAAAAGTAATTGCATAAAACACATTATAAGAGTAAATTCTGAGAAGCTAAATCAAGCTACTGCTTCAACCATATTCCATCCCTGGACAGTTGAGTTATACTTATTGCTGGGAGAAAGGAAAAATAAAACAAAAAGAAAATCTGCAGTATGCTTTAACAGATTCAGCTAGTCTTATTGTCATGGTGACCAGAAAACACGGCAGCAAAAAATAGTTAAAACTAGGTTTATCTCAACAGAGTATTAAAATCCACTTAAAAAGGAAAGAAAATTTTGTTCTCTATGCCAATGGGATACTGTGTATATGTGCTCATATGGATGGATGGTTGTGTCAATATTTCATATGATGTCCAAGTATCTTTTTTGATTCAATTTCTTACTTTTCATTGGGTTTAGACTCCTATAGATACATCCTTAATGTACTCAGCACTCTGTTTTTGTGGCTGCATGATTAGTTTTAGAAAATTTTCACAGGTGACTTAAATGGAATGAAGATTCCTAAACAAACTCAGCATTATTTGCTCCCCGTCAGAAACTTTACTGGAATCTAAAGTGGTGGTTTCCAAATAGTAAATTCTTGTTTTTAATAATATATTTTATTTCACAAGAGAAGCAGAAGCAGAAGCGGAAGCGGAAGGGAAGCGGAAGCGGAAGAAGAAGAAGAAGAAGAAGAAGAAGAAGAAGAAGAAGAAGAAGAAGAAGAAGAAGGAGGAGGAGGAGGAGGAGGAGCAGGAGGAGGAGGAGGAGGAGGAGGAGGAGGAAACAAAACAGAAAGAGTGTCCAAGGTTTTGGAATTTGGAGCCTCAAAGTTACTTCTATAAAAAGAAATCAAATGTTCTAAATATTGATTTTCAATGTAAAACTTCTATCAATTGATGTCAAATTCACTGTCAGGATCTTGCAATCATGCCATCCTAGACAGATCCTGGCCAGAATGATTTCATGTACAATCAGCACTTTCATATAAAAAAAACTAAGAGTTTATTGGCAATTTCTGTTTCTTCTACCATCCAGGCTGTGTTCCCTTTTCAACTACTGAAACTTTTGCCATTGGATATGCAAAGCCCTTGGAGTGTTTTTGCTTTCACTCTTTAACCTTCAGTATCTTAGCTTTATATCTCTTAACTTTGCAGATTTGAGAAAAGCCTGAGCAGGTCTTCAAAATCCCATAGTGCTTGGCCAGGATAAACTCGTTTTCCTGGAATATCAGCACATTTGCTGATCAAAATCCCAGTGAATTATGTATTAGATAATGATTGAGAAGATTGATAAAGTACTTGGTCATGCTAGAAACTGATTTTATTAGTGCTTAAGCTCTAAGAACTTTGAAAAGCACCTGACATGCCTTCTCTTATGTGATCTTCCCAGCAAGCCTTTGAACTAAGCATTATTTCTATATTAACCCTTAACAATGGGGAAAAGGAAAATTAGATGGGTTAAAACACCAAGTTAAAATTAAAACACCTGGAGAGTTGAGGTGCTAGATGGTCTCATGACACTCTGGGGTCCTGTGTAGTACATAAACTACAAAACTGCACATGGAAGCCCTCACTTGACTCTAGTGGTCACACCTTTACTGACTATCAAAGTCCCTTTTCTAGAATATTCATCATCACCTTTACCCAGGAGCCCCTCTGCATAGTCCTGCTTGGATGATCCTTTAGGATTCTTAGAAATAATTGAGTTCTGCATGACCAGAGGTTCTGGGAAAAGCAGACACAGGATGGGAAAAGGGGACACGGGATGGGACATCAGTGTACTCTTATTTGGCACATGATAAGATTGTATTTTCTGGTCACCTCATGGTTGGTTGAGCTCTGTGCTGATTTTTGTCCAGTTGATTGGAAATGGACATGATATATTTCTCCTCTGAGGTAGAGCACTTAATTGCCATGTAAGATGCTTCAAAGCATTCTTCCCTGTAACAGGCAAATGCAATTTTCCAGACTGTGACTGTTTTGTCAGCCTTGTTCCCAGTATTAAGACAACAGTGATATTGGACAGAGCCTCAGTCAAGGCATACTGAAAAGATAAAAACTTTGTCCATTTGAGCTATTGAAATTTGAGATTGTCTTTACCATAGCATTGCCTAGCTGATACCAGAGGAGGTACTAACATCCTATCCAACTGTCTTCTACTAACATTCTGACTGTTTATGAGACTCTGATTTTTTTTGTACATAATAAGATCATTAATATTTTCTTATCTTTGATGATAGTGGCTAAGATCAAATGATATAAGCTGTTATAGAGGGGAAAGATATTTGTAGGGGATGTTTTGTTCCTTGGTAGTTTCTGGAACTATATTCTACTATAATTAAAATTAGGAATAATGCCAATTTGTTTTGCAATTCAAGGATTGTGGACATATGCAATACTTAAAGTACACTTTATGTTCTCTAACATTGAACACAGGGCTGGGATTTAGCTCAGTTGTTAGAGCGCTGCAGTCTCTGAGGTCCCGAGTTCAATTCCCAGCACTGCAAAAATGGGAGAAGGGCCTGGCAATCCACTCCAAAGGCAATCCCAAAACAGTCAGCCATTGAAAATCCGATGAAGGTTGCTATGAGTCGGATACCTACTCAAAGGCACCTCACAACAACAACAACAATATTGAACACAATGACATGGTTATTTCCTTCTATAAAATGACACTTGAGCCATGGTAACAAGGAAGAAGTTATTTACTGTTCATGTAAAAATTTCAGAAATTAGTGGGTTATTGTGAAATATGGATGACTTTATGAAAATTTGACAGTTGTCTGAAATAATACCTTAAAAGCAGTGCCTTGGTGGACATATGCAATATTAGCTACTTGAGAGGCTGAGGCAGGACGACTGCAACTTCAAGACTGGAGGTAGCCTGTGCAATATGGCAAGACCCTACATCAAAATAAAAATATAAATTTAAAAAGAGGTTGAGGTTTATGACTTGGAAACAATTCAGCTTTTTAACAAATTCTACCCAAGATGATTTTTACTTTCTGTGATCCTGCAGATGATTAAAGAAATTAAATAGTGCTTTCAAATGAAAACATGATTAAGTTCAGTTCAATTAATATCTTCTAAATTCCTTCTGTGGGAGAAAAGCCTGGCAATAGACTCCCAAGGCAATCCCGAAACACTCAGCCATTGAAAACCCTGTGAGGGTCTCTATGAGTTGGCCGACTTGACAGCACCTAACAACAACAACAACAAATTCCTTTTATGGACCACACCTTTTGCCAAGTACTAGGAACTCTGCAACAGAAAAACATAGGCAAAATTTTTGCTTTCATGGATATGGCCTAAAGCTTCCTTAAGTAGTACCTGAAACACAAAATCTTGAATTGTATGTTAAAAAAAGTCTCCAACATTTAGCATATATATTTTAGATACTCATGAGATCATTCTACTTACTTGGCCTTCTAAGTATTCTAATTATATCCTTATATAAAATTAAATAAATTGATCACATTCATATAGCCTTGTTAGTGTATCCCAGGATTCACGTACTTATGCTTCTGTGTAATGGCATTAGCCATTATCAACAATTGATCCTAGAAGCTATCAAATGCATCTCACTTTTGTATTTCCTATAAAATTAGCATTAGTGATTAATCTACTTTGTTAACGTATGATATCCTTTTCAATGCTATTTTTAAATCCAGAGATGCATATTTTTGACAATTTAGAATCAGTAATTAGTGGGGTTTTTAAAAGTATATTTTGAATATATGTTCATCTTTATAAACAGTAGCATTACATAAGTTAATGTTGAACTTTTATCTTAGAATATGACAATAGGAAATATTTTAAAATAAATGCTATATTAGTTTCTGTGGGATAAAAATCAGTATAATCCATTTTTTTTCCCTCAACTTCCAGGATGCTCAAATTCAAAAGTCAAGTGGATGATATTACTTCTATCATCCCTAGTGGCTAAACATTTATAACATTCTTCAATTTATAGCTTTAATTTCCTGTTCTTATTCTAATGAGAATTGTCTTATTGAATTTACCTTTAACTGCTTACTATCTCCAAACTGTTTTGTAGTAAGAAGAGTTATAAGGAAATAAATGAAATAAAGATACAATGACCCAGATACTCTATTTTGCCATTCAGTAGTTTTATGTTGGTTATAAACGTTTGCATAAGCTTTTGAAATACTTTGACTCACTGTGTGGTTTAACATCCCTGTACCTCTAGGCATCTTAGCGTCCAGTAAACTTTTAAAACCCAATCATTTTGTGAAATAAATATGGGAAGTCACAGCTGAGCAGCTTAGACAAAAGTAAACCAGAGACAAAAATTAATTCCTAAAATGCCACTTTCTCTTTCAATGAGAGAAAGAAAAAGCACCATAGATTTATTAGTAATTGATTTAAAATGACCCAGGGTCGGTTCTTTAGAAGAGATATATTTCACAAGTAGAAAAGATGAAAGAAAGCCTCTCAGGTTTGGATTTATAGCTCTGCTCTTGTAAGTCAAAGAAAAAAGCATCACAAATGGAGTTGCCAGCTGCTTTGTATCTCACGTGGCAATCAATAATTCAGGTAAACTTTAACTTGAAGTAAATCCAGTATCTCACTATCTTTGCTTCTGCACGTCTGAAGAGGCCTTTTTCCTTCCCTTAGGGAAGACAGGCCTGTTTTATCAGTGCTCTTAGGAGACCAAAAGCAGCTCCTGACAGCCTTGTACAACACCAACAGGAGCCATCTGTGGCCCTTCTCTTCCTGATTAGATCCTGAGTTTGATGCAGCTCTCTCTGGTGACTCACAGATACACCAGGTCAACTAACTTCCAACTCCTGAAATGCCAACCCCAGAGAGCATGAGCTAGCATATTTCTGGATTAGATAGCAATAGTGAGGCAATTTATAGAGGCTTAAATAGATTGATAAAATTTTAAAATAAAATAAAGCCTCGAAGATGAGAGAAAATCATTAATGAACTCATTGGTTTATTAAAATATATCCTAAATCTCCTGCTTTTGATATTTCCAGAAATGAAAGGACAATGGCCAAAAATTTCCAGAGTTAGTGCACAAGAACCGTCAGATCCCTGGCTTTTCTTGCTTTAATTCCAATCACCAAGGGCCTGCCAGTATCCAACATTCCTGTTAACAAGTAGCTATTCACCCTGCTAGCACAAGTTTTACTAAAAAGAATTAGCTGTCTTTTGAACATATTGAGAATTTGCCAAAATAGAAAGAGACATGCCAAATACAAAGGAGATTTGCTGAAATATTTCCCTTAAAATTGGCATTTGAAGTAAAATTCTTCACACAATTGAAACTGGAAGCTTATTATTACCCTGAATTAGTCAGTCAGGAGGTAAGACAGTTTCTGTTACCTTCTCTTCATTTTCTGTTTCTTCTTTTAGCATAGTTTATGGATCATTTCTTAAAGTAAATTCTGTTATTCAAAACAGTAAAAGTTTTGCTAAAATTGACTTTGCTTCTAGTAATAGCTTGTTTGTTTGTTTGTTTGTTTATTTTCCTTGTACTAGGAAGTTGAAAACAGAATATTTACATACCAGGAAACTGCTCTACCACTATGCCTCATCCTGAAACTCTTTAAAAAAAAAAAAGATCTTTTTTTCTTTTTTTGAGGCAAGATGTCTCTAAGTTGCACAGCTTGCCTCTGGCCTTAAACTCAAGCTCCTCCTTCTTCAGCGTCCTGAGGACCTACCATTAAAGGGGTGTGTCATGGCACCTGGCAGTACAGCTCTGTTCATAGAATGGATGTTAAAGTGTTTAGAGGATTTCATAAGACCTGATTCTGTCTTGTCATTTAAAAGCAAAAGAACTTCTCCTTCTTTAGACACACCTATAATTTTTTTCTTGCCACTTCCACTCAGCTAAATGGTGGGTAGCTCAAATCAACTCCCAATATTTTCTTCACTCATACTCTTCTTTAGTTCAGAAACTATCCTAATACATATCTTAGATGTACTGCCTGATTTCTTAATCCCTAGATATTAGCCAATGAATGGTGTTGTTATTTTAAAGTAAATAACTGAACCATCCGGAAAAATAGAACAAACCTCTAAGAAAAGTGGAGCAATGTAACATTAGCTTCCATTCCATTTCCATAGAGGCTCTTTATGGTTTCATGCCTCCTAAAGGATATGTTGAGAACTTTTAAAAACAATCAGTCTTTACTTTTTTACATTAATATTGAGGCATAATTCATGTACCATAAAATTCATACATCGTAAATGTACAATTCAATAACTTTTAGTAAATTAATAAAGTATGCACCCATTATCACAACCAGTTCTAGAATATTTCTGTCATTCTCCAGTATCCCATCCAACCCTTTAAGCAGCAGGAGGCTGAGGAAAAAAGAACTCATTTCTGGATAGTAATTCAGTGCAACTTGAGAGTTGTCTGACAAACAGAATGAATGCTTGGAGAGAATAGTTCCCGTGAACTGGAGCAAGTGCAGATACAGAGGTGGAGAGTTGTTTGTAGTTCATAGTAAGTCACAACTGAAGGGAAGATGGGAGAGAATGAAACTTCATGGGACAGACAAATGATAATAGGGAAAGCAAATATTTAACATATAGTACAAATACTGTACCAAATACTTAAGTATACATTCACTAATTTAATATGCACAATAACTCCATGAGATAGCACCACTAGCATCCCCATTTCACAGATAAGGAAAAGGAGGCCCAGACAAGTAAAGTAAATAAGCAGATAAGAGATGGAACTTGAATTTAAACCCAGAAATTCTGCTCTAAAATTCACATTTTCACCTACTCTCCTACACTTCTTCCTATCAGCATCACTTGGGTAACAAAATCTCAGAAAATAAATCACAGACATTCCATAATTTGGAGCCAACTGACTAGCAACAGTCAAAGTTCAAGGTGCTAGACCATGCAGACCAGGAACAAGGAATCCTTGTGCCAAGCTAAGGCTGTTTTAGAGGTATTGGTGTGAAGTGATGTTTAATGATGATAGAAGGGAGTAGGCTAATGCATAGGAACTAGGCATGCAAGAGCTTTGTGTCTTGGAACAAGTCTTCTTTAACAAAAGTCCTTACTCTCCATTTCTGCAAACAAAGCACTATCTGCTAATGACATTTTATTTATGTTAGTTTGATGTTTTTTCTATTCCCCTTTTTCCTTGGTCTGCTCGATTAACATTTTCCTTTTCCTAGACTTGAGCTCCTCACTGTAATCTTTTTCCAGATGTGTAACAGCCACTTCACAGTCTCTAAACATGTTTCAGGCTAATTTGTTTAATGGTTATATGTTCTATTTTTTGCTGATGCTAGAGGATTTCAGAAGTCCAAGGAGACTTCCATGGATGCTGTTCCATGGTAACTCAAATCCCACGTTTGTGAGTATATGTCTTGGCAGTTTTGTGAATTGAAGTACTTCCTGGAGTCCAGGGCCAGGATGGGAAACACAGCTGGGACAGATGTCCTGGACTTGGAATTGGTTTCTTAGTTTTAATGCTGAGAAATCCAGATCTTTTAAGGGGACTCCACAAAGCTAAGCTAGGTGAAGCACTAGGAGTGGCATCAGTGCGTACATTTCCACACACACACACTGCCCTGGGCTGTTAGGATTATTCCAGTGAGAGTGTGTGGAGTGGTCAGCATATTTGATGGCTAATAAGTAAAAGAGGGAAGGGAAAGAAAGATGTACTACTACAGACAACATTAAATGGCACATTAATGTTATCTCTCTGGAATGATATGTGGTCTTAGAAGACCTTGTTATGGGAAATGGATTCACCCATAATAAATTATCGGAGGACATCATAACAAAGGTGTATTTTTCAGAAACAGATGGAAAAGAATATCCATTCCAGTGGTGTTTCTTTTCAACAATCCAGGTTCCAAGTTCTTGTTCACTTTTAACAATCAAACCACATCGTCGTAAAATGTTGTGTTTCTGAGACCACTAAATTCCTCTGCAGAAAAAATGATCAGACTCTTACCACTTAATAGCTATACAATTCTCTTTCACCATGCTGCTTAATTTTAGCTTTTATTTTCTGAGACAAAATACATTTTATTCTGAAAGACAAAGGCTATTGAAATGGTTTCCCATGGGCTGTTTTTCTTAGCTTTTAAACCACAGCTACAAAATTTTACCAATTTTTATTTGAATGATTGCATCGTATCATATAGGGACATTTGGAAACTTTCAAGAATAATGTGTTTAGAATTTTGGCCTGTAGAAAAAATGTTTTCTAAAACAAGCAATGACACACAAATAGTAAATTATACTAATATTTATTGGTTACCTTCAATGTACTGAGTAGTGTGAGGAGGATGAGGCTCCCTAGATTGGGAACGATGACCTGGCCTCTAGTCCTTATTCTCTCACTAGCTTTTTGACTCTAAGCAGGTTATAGGAATTTCACTTCCTTGATTGAGTCATGTGTAAAATTAATTTTATTTTATTGGGATGCTTCTAGATTTAATTTGCATGCAGCAGAACCTAACTTTGGCTAAGGTAAGCAGAAAGGAAATATATAACAGGGGTATGAAGTATTTCACAAGTGCTTGCAAGCACTTCCATGCAGGTCGTTGGGTGTGGTTGCATGGTTGAAGTTAGTAAAGAAGAAAGAGCACTGATATGCTGGGGATTTGCTTCTTGAGGGAAGCATTTCACATCTTTGGGCTTGGACGTGATCACTTTGTACCACTGTAATAATCTGAGGTCACTAAAACCTAACTCCAGCGGTTCTGCACATGGAAATTATTTTTGCTATTATAGCTGCCACCACACTTGTGTGTGGGGTTAAGGAGTAGCCTCTGCATCCCTGTGTCCCTAGTCTGTCAGTCATGTCTCACTGGAGAGTGTACCCTATCTACGCCTCTATTGCAAGGCAGGGAACACAATGCAAAAATCTTGCTTTGCTCCCTCTACAAGGTAAGATATATTCCAAATATATAAAGAAAGTTCCTATACTGTGTAGTCAAAAACATTGATGATGTTTTAAAAGCATTTGAAATTCGGGAGTGTCCTAGCATACTCATTTCTTCTGGGAGTAGTTTGCCTGAAAATATCCTGCAACCAGTTAATTTTTGTCCCCTTATATTTCTTAAATCACCATGTTTATCTTTCATTTATGAATAAATTATAAAGTCAACCTGCTTAAAATGGGTGATATCACTTCACATACTAGGAGATTGTATTTGTAATCAGTTACTGTATTCATATAGAACTTTACTTTAAATTGTGTTTACCTTTAGCATATGATCTTATCCTGACAACAGTCTCAAGACATGGGATAGCCAAGGCGTGCATTATCAGCCCTGTTTTATTTATCTCAAAGGAAGTTTATTTGTCAAATGACAAGTTATGCCAATGTCATTCTCTGAGTGGCAGAGAGGGTAGTTGATTCTGTATCTTCCCATTGGTGTAACTGATGTGATCCATCATGTGGATCACATTCACTGATGTGAAACATCATGTCACCTTCATAGTTATTTCACCTTTATCCATTAGAGTTGTCTGGGAAAGACACAGTGAAGATGGCTGAAAAGGTGAGAGGATGAGATTTTCGCTGTCATATTCTGAGTTTCTTAACTTGGGGTATGGGGCTGCCTCTGTGCTTGAGTGTGGTGCATGGGTAGATCCTTCACTTCTCCAGGCTCATGGGGCTTGTAACTTTAGCCTGTCCTTTTCCTGATTGTGTTCTGACCTGAAAATGCTTGTAAGTACTACTCTAGGCAATTTGATAAGAATTCTCGAATCCACCTAAAAGATATTCTGTCCCCATTTATACATCTGACACCTATTTACCAAAGGCTCTCATGTTCCTAGTGTGGTACAAGTTGTGACAATAAGAAAATTTAGATGGAGTTCCTATCCATGAGTACTTTGATGTCCAGTGGAGAGGGCAAGTATGTACAGGGACAAACTCAGATTAGGTGATACAGGTCATCACAAGGGCAGGTACAGGGCTAACAGGAGGACTCTGAAGGGGCTTTCAGCCAACTTTGATTGCCAGGAGTATATAGGTGTCTTCTCAGAGTAGAAGATGTTTTATTCAAATCCGGAAGTAACTGAAAGGAGTTTTCCAGCCAAAGTGAACATAAGTGAAGGGAAGACTCTGTTCTATGCAGATGAGCAGCCATACAAAAGGTAGAGACCTAAGAACACTCCTGTCTTTATTTTTTTTGTTTGTTTGTTTCTTTTTGGAGCTGAGGATCAAACTAAGTATCTCATGCATGCTAGGCAATTCTCTGTCACTGAGTTATAACCGCATTCCTAACTGAGGATGCCATGTTTTCCATATATTATTGCTATATTATTGTTATTTATTTGTTTGTTTACTTATATACTGCAGTGATGGAGATCAAACCCGGGGTCTTATCATGCTAGGCAAGTGCTCTATTGTTGAGCTGCCCCCCCAGCTCCATAGGGTTTTGTCATTTTAGGGCTTGCAAGCACTTCCATGCAGCTGAAAAATGGGAGCAAAGCAGGTGTAGGGCTCAGGTATCAGAACCTTCTAGGTCATGAAGAGTCTTCCAACACTAAAGCCACAATCTCCAAAATATAATAGCATATAAAACTAGACTTTTTTCTATTCTGTTTTCAGTCTAAGAGATAATGGTTTAAAATTATACTTAGATGCTTCTAATGAGGAATGAACAATCAAAGCTAATATCTGTTGAGCCAATGGGTTTAAATATAAATAAGATAGTGTGCCTGGCACAGAATCGGGGAGTGTTTCATTCATGCTGTACATGGGGTCACTGTAAATTGAACCAGACTTTATGGCACCTAAGAACAGTAATAACAACTCAACAGCACCTAACAACAATGATAATTCCTCCATATGTCAACTTGTTGTACTGTAGGGGCTTGCAACTTGCTATGATGCTAAAAGATGTGCCACCAGTATTCCAGATACCAGTAGGGCCACCCATGGTCGACAGGTTTCAAGTCAGCTTCCAGACTAAGATAGACTAGGGAGAAGGACCTGACAACCCACTCCTGAAACAATTAGTCATTAAAAGTGCTATAAATAGCAGAGAAGCATTGTTAAATATAGTATGAGAAAATGAGCCCCACAGTCACAAAGGCATTTATGAAACAACTGGGGAAGAGTTGTCTCCTCAAAGTAGAGTTGACATTAATAATGGGAATGGAGTAAAGACACTGGCACCTCCTTTTTCTGATGCAGTATAACTCAAAATGAAAAGAAACATAGTGACTGCAACAATGGGCTCAAACATAAAAAGATCATGTGCATGGGAGTATCGGGTGGTGTTTCATTCTGTTGTCTATAGTTGCTATGAGTCAGATGTAACTCAATGGCACCAAACAACAATAAGAGGTGCTAATTACTATTCTAAATATCTTATAATTATTAACTAACTTAATCCTCTTAACAATCACATGAGGAAAATTTTACTGTTCTCATATTACAAATGGGGAAATTGGTAAACAGACATCTTGCTATAAGTTATGTAGAGCTGGGATTTGAACCCCCTCCCCCATCTATTTCTTGAATTTTTGCTCTTAGACACCATGGTACACCCAAGTTAAAAAAATTCTGCCTAATATATCTCTGTCATCAGAATATGTTTGTTGTAGGTATTCATATAAATATTACTTTGAATTATTTGGAACTGCAAATTGTGGAGAAATATTATTCATGCTTCAGAATTATCAGACCTAATAATATTGCTATATTTCAGGCAGTAAGAGCATATTTTCTTCCTTTCTGAGAAAGATTATTTCCCTTAAATCACATATCCACTGTGAAATTTAGTTTTTTATCTGGAAAACAAAGATGATAATATCTTATGAAATGAGATGATTTGGGAGCAAGTGACATACAAGTGACATATTGTTGTTAGGTGCCAGGGAGTTGGATCTGACTCATAGTGACCCTATGTACAACAGAATGAAACACTGACATTGTGGCATGACCAACACTATTGTCAGTGCTTCTCTGCCATTCATAGGGTTTTCAATGACAGATTGTTTCAGGAGTGGATGGCCAGGTCCTTCTCCCTAGCCTGAAGCACCTGGTATTCCCAGGTCTCCCATCCAAGGTTTAACCAGGCCAAGCCTGCTTAGCTTCTGAGATCAAGTGGGATAGGATGCTAAATGCTATGGCTGCAGACACATAAAACTTAGAACATAATAAATGAAACTGAATCTGACATAGGAAAGTAAGGCATTAGCAACACTCTTACAATATGAGATGATAGGATTTCAGTTACTTGTAAACACTGGAGGACATACCTTGTCAGCATGGATATCAATTAGCTTCAAGTGTATTAATTGATCTTTTCATTCAATAAATTTACTGTAAACTCCTTTTACTTGGGTGGTAGGGATATAATGTTGTTAGGTGCCTTTGAGTTAGGTCTGACTCATAATGACCCTGTAATCAACAGGGTGAAACATTGCCAAACACTGTGCCATGCACACGATCTTTACATGATAGAGTCCATTGTTTGAGACACTGTGTTTTCTTCTCATTTTGAGTCATGCCACATTAGCAAATGGAGGTCTCCGGGGCTTTCCTCCATTCCTGTCTTTAAGGTTGACTTTGTTTGAGGAGGCAACTCTTCCAAATTGTCTCTTGAATGCTTTCCAGCCTAAGAGGCTCATTTTCCAGCACTATATTTGACAGTGCTTCTCTGCTATTCACAGGGCTTTCAATGGCTAACTGTTTTGAGAGTGGGCTACCAGGTCATTCTGCCTAGTCTGTCCTGGTCTGGAAGCTCAGCTAAAACCTGTTCACCATGGGTGGCCCCACTGGTATCAGAAATACTAGTGGCAAAACATTCAGCATCACAGCAACACACAAAGCCTCACAGCTTGACTAGCTGACAGACATGTGGGATAAAATGGTGACTCCTAAATTTCCCCTCCTCTTTACTGTCAATTTCATGAAAGAGTCATACACAAGTACAAAAAGAAGTTATAATGTCGTATCTGAGCCATGCTGATAGCACAATGTGTGACCACCCCAATTAAGAGGACCCAACCCAACCTAGAGCATGAAAGAAAAAACTCAGAATAAGGGGAATATGTCCACATATTTCCAAAATGAATATCAGCAAGTCAGAATTGTTCACTAAAACTACAAGATTCTAATCCTTCGCTTCTGGTAGCACAGGATATTAATTGGGCAGGTTAAGGAGCCATCTTTCTTTCTTTGTTTTTTTCTCCCTTTCCCGTATTCACCAGGTCCATTCCCATAACCTCAAAAACCTTAATCGAATTCAGTATGGAATTGCAGTAGTCTCTATATACCTTCGACAAGGCTGACTTACCCTTGCTCATCATTCCACAGTCATGGCTCTTCATTTGTTCCCAGTAGCCAGCACCAAAGACACATAGTCCCCAATGGGTATGGAAAGTCCAACACAAATCCTGTCAGAGTTTCCCAAAATTATCTGTAGGGCACTGCCTAGAGAGGCAGTTCGCCCCAGGGTCTATCTAGGCTCCCTTGGAGGACTGAGGCTTGTTCCCCAGGCAGTCACTTTTGCCCTACATCCTGGAACTCAGGGTCGTAGAGCTCCCCAAGATGGCTCTGGCATCTATTCCCTTGCCTCTGCCCCCTTGACACCGATTGGCTGTTTCCAAACCCCAGAACAGCTCCTGATTGGACCGTTCTGGAACCACCCCTGATTGGCTACTTCTACAAAACCAAATTTGAATATCCCCTCTGATTGGCTGAAACCCGTATGAGGTAACTGCCTCTGATTGGTCCCCGGCAAGCCCCAGAAGAGTATATAAGAGCGATACATGGAGCAGTCTGGGTCCATTCCATTGACCAGAACAGACAAGGAAGAAATAAAGAGCTGTTGGAGCAGAGCACTCGGAGTCTTCATTGGGAAGAAAAGAAGCAAGGAGCCGCCCTGGGCAGAAGCCTCTGAGCCTGCCTTTTTCAAAGCTTCTCAGAGCAGCTGTGGGCATAAGCCTCCTTTCTGGGCGGCACGGCTCCTGGGTGCCCAGCTCCCCCTCACCAGAAGACAGGTCTTTGGCTGCTGGTTCCTGCTCACAGCTGGAGCGGGTCCAGTGGCAGGGTGACACCCCACAATTATCGTCCAAAAACCTTTGCAGACACATGTTGGAATGACATATTACTTTTTAAAGCTGGCATTATCTCATCCAAATATTCCTTCAGAGTTGATAGCCCAGTGCGGGCTCATAAGACAGCACATGGATTTGGTTTATTATACGAAATGTTATTTCAGAATCACATGCCAAAAATTAGAAAAGATGTTGTAACAATATCTTATCTCCTAGGGGTTTTGGAGGTACTGGCATTGTGTAGTATATTCAGAGTGATGTTACAGTCATAAAATGCACATTTATCCACAAGTGGCCACTTGTACATTGAGAAGAGATGTGTTGAATAAGTTCCCATTTCACTATTTCTACCCTACAGGTCATTGTTTATTATGTTCCAGTTATTTCTTTACATTTCTCTTGGACTCTTAGAGAAGATTCTTTATGTTCCTCTCAAAACATCAAGTGCATTTATTTCCTGAATTTGGTTTATGCCTGGAATTTCAAAATTCTTTGAAACTGAAATCTCATTTCAGCTCCCTCATATGGCTTTACCTGTGCCCCTTGTCATTCAGCTTCATGATCATTCCCCAAGTGTGTGTGCTCCATTTTGGGAGAATGGTCTTTGTGGCCCACATTCTCCAGAACAGGCAAGGTTGTGCTGTGGAGAACAATAAATTCCAGATCTCAGGCACTCTGAGAAAATAAAATATTGAATGGTGTATCCCAACTCTTCTGGAGACTGTTCTGCTTCACTTGACTCTGGGACTGTGGCTGGCAGAAAAACCACTAGCTAGAACCTTGCCTGGCCTGCAGCCATACCACTGTGCCCTCGGATCTCCTCAGGTCTGGGAAGTTAAGCAGTGTTGGGCCTGGTTAGTACTTGGATGGGGGACTGCCTGGGAATATCCAGTGCTGTAGGCTTGAGAGAAGGACCTGGAAGCACGCTCCCAATACACAAAGAGCCATTGTAAACCCTATGAATAGCAGAGAAGCATTAACAATACAGTTTTACCTGTTGTAGTTAGGGTCACTATGAGTCAGTCACCAACTTGAAAGCAACTAACATCAACAGCAGAACCTTGACACTTGCGTGGGCAGAATTAAAGAGAGCACTGGAGAGTCTTGCACTTCCCCTAGTATGCTTTATCCTGAATGGCACATATGTCACTGTGCTTATAACTGATTGGTTAGTTCTAGACTCGTGGCCTCTCCCAAACACAAGAGACATAGGTAGTGGTACCTTACCATCCTGCAGCCGTAGCACTGTGGCTTCTGCTCTTGTCAGGTCTCGGAAGCTAAGCAGGGTTGGGGCCTGGTTAGTACCTGGATGGGAGACTGCCTGTGAACACCAGAAGCTGTAGGCTTGGGAGAAGGACCCGGGAACCCCATCCCAAAAATCAATCCGCCATTGAAAACCTTATGAATAGCAGAGAAGCACTGACAAAAGTGTTTCTCCAGTTGTACACAGGGTCACTATGAGTTGGATACTGACTCCACGGCACCTAACAACAACAACAACCTTACCATAGCCTGAAGGCAGAGACTTATGTTTTTGGTGACCTGCATTAATGACAATCCAGAGTCCCTTCAGATTGGGGCTTGACTGGAGGCTTTGGCGCTTTTTAATGATATCTGCCCTTGGCCAAATGGCTTAACTGCTTTTTGTCTCATATTCCTCTTTTAGAGAAGGGGGTGATCCTTCCTTCTTGACTGGCTTCTGGTAAACAACTATGGACAATGTAGCTCATCTGACAGATTTCATTTACTGCTGCTCTTCCTCCTCGATTGTGTGATGAGTGTATTTGATTTTCCCCCAAGAACGGAAGCTGGTTCTGTTGAATGAGCTCCTGTAACATTTAAAGGAACACTAGGTGGGAACTAATTTATGGAACATGTTGTCAAAAGAACTGGCAAATGAAATTTTACTCTATGAGCTTTCCATTAAGGAAAGAAGGAAAAATTAGAAAGGGTACAGGGTGAATCCTCAGGGCTGCTGGATAGAAATTCATCTTTTTGTCTCAGAAAAAAAATGTCTCACAAGTATAAAATGTCCCTTACAATACAATATTTTGAAAGAAGATTTCATTTAGTTCATTCTTCTCAATGAAGTAGCTGTGTGTGGGTCAATGAATAGTGCTGGGTTCTATGGATTTGGTAATCATGTTCTGATTTCTGCTTGGTTATTTTTAATTAACAGCTTAGTTGCCTCTGTAAACTACAGAACAGATTTATGCACTGTTTGTTATCAGATCAATGAGCATTACAAGCAATCAGGGTAGAGAGTTACAAAACCCCATGTTATTTTTCCTTAGGCATAAAAGCCAGTGGGCTTCAAGTTCGAGTTGAGTATATTATTTATTTTAATATTGTTGATTTAGGCCCACCTGAAGAGATGGCCTTGCCGACCTATTATAAAGTGGGTATTATGAAATATTTCTCCCACCTCAAATCCTTCTGCAGTTATTCAGGCTTTTGTATGCCACAAATTTAATAATTCTGTTTGCCTCAAAAGAATAGACTGGATAATAAGTTGGAATCATTAATTAAAGCTGCTTTTACACTTATTTTGCAATTTCCCATCTCCCTAACTTAGACAATGTATATTGTTTTAACCAGTTCTGAAATTGTATTGTACTTCTTGGGATGGTTGAATAGTGAGCTTTAATTTAACATCTATTATAATACTTTGTGGACCTACACTTTTTTAACCATCTTTGAGCTGCCTGTGAAAATAGTTTCAACTTTACATGGAATTAGTTGATCACAACATTATTATATTGGGAATGCTGTCTAATTAACCATGGTACTGAACCAAGATGATTTTGACCAAGTTAGTTATTAGGATGTCTACCCAAAATATGCAAATGAGCCAAAGTCTTATCAAGTCTTCTTCCCCATCCGCAACCAGAATTCAGGCACCAATCTCAGAAGGAAGGGACCACTTGAGTGTTGTCAGCAACTGGGAATTGTGAGAAGTTACACATCAGTTTAAGCTTTGTTTCCTTACCACACTCTTTGTAAGCTACTCACAACTCCATGTCATTTCTGAAACTCCTCAGACCCTTTTATCTTCACCATGCTCTTTCCTCTGATGAGAATGACCTTTTCCATTCCCTCTTCTGACTCTGAGCCACCAAAGTTTCCACACCTCTTCCAAAAAGTCTTTCTTGACCTGGGCTCAACTTCTCAGTTTGATTTCCTGATAGATAGCACAGTAGAAGGCATCAATCCACCATTTATGTTTCCGTTCACTTCATGAGAATGAGAGATCCCAGATAAAGGATATAATACTTGTCAAATGAATGAAAATGTGAATAACATAAAACCATGACTTTATTTAAATACTATGTTGTTAGGTGCCGTTGAGTTGGGTCCAACTCATAGGGACCCTATGTACAACAGCATGAAAGAGGCACTATATCTGATACTGCTTCTACGCTATCTATAGAGTTTTCAGTGGCTGATTGTTTTGGAAGTGGGCTGGCAGGTCCTTCTCCCATTTTTGTGGTGCTGGGGATTGAACCAAGGGTCTCAGAGCATGCAGAGCAAGCACTCTACCAACTGACCTAAACACTGGCTTTGAATACTATATTCACAAGGAATAGTAATAGCTAACACTTATGAGCCTGCAGCTGTAGCCCTGTGGCATCCGATCCGGTCAGATCTCGGAAGCTAAGCAGGGTCAGGCCTGGTTAGTACCTGGATGGGAGACCGCCTGGGAACACCAGAAGCTGTAGGCTTGGGAGAAGGACCTGGCAAACCCCTCCCCAAAAAATCAATCTGCCATTGAAAACCCTATGAACAGCAGAGAAGCACTGACAATAGTGTTTCCGCTGTTGTACAGAGGGTAACTATGAGTCGGATACCGACTCGAGGGCACCTAACAACAACAACAACAACACTTATGAGCTGTTTTTTGCCAGTCACTGTTCATGGTATCATGTTAGTTGTAACTCTTTTAAATTGCATTAAAGTTGTTTGAAATGCTGCTATTATACCATTTCACTGATGAGGAGATACTGAGGCACTGGAAGGGGAAATCAAGTACCCATTGTCACAAAGCCAGTAAGTTCAGAGTTAACATTCAATTGCAAACAACATTAACATACTGTGCCCTTTGATACTGTGAATTTCTAATAGCCAAGAAAAGAAACTGAAAACAAAATTCCTTCTTGTTGTCCTTGTTTACTCGAAGAGGCTGTGCATTTTAGCCCATGTAGAAAATAAAGCAATAACATGTTTCTGTATTTATTGTAGCTTTAGTAATTTCAGCTTGTAAATTTGCTTTGAAAGCCCTAGTGTTTAAATATTAATCAAAGCAATAGTACCTTCTGAGCAAGTGCTGTCAGAGAAAAATCAACATTAGTTAGAGTTTTACTTGCTGACAAGTTAAAAATAAGATTATAGTAGCTTTCCTACCTCCTGGCAATAGGCTGGCCTCTCAGCTCATCATGGGATTCAAAAGAAAATTTTGGCACTCAACTTTAATGCAGAGATATATAAAAATCAACAAATAAAAAACTGATTATCTTCTTTATTAAAGATGATCAAAAATAATCCTTTAACTATTTAATCCTACAATTGTTTTCAAATACATACGATTTCCCCATGTTTAGATAATGGATAAGATTCAGTACAGTGATCTTTTAGGAATGTCCTTTCATCTCCTTTTCTGAGACCTTCAGTATATTATAAAATAAATTATGACCAAAATGACTTTATCATATTGTGGAAAGTTTAAAGTTTTTACATTTGCTAAAGAAAATACTTTTAAATGCACAAATATGCAGCAATTCACTTTTACTTTTCCCCCATATTTATAGGATTTAATTAATTTATTTTTTTATTGGAAATTTTTAATGTACACCTTAATGTGATTGACTCTGACATGCTTTTCATTGTGACATTTCCATATATGCATTTTGTTGTACATTATTCATATAGGTTACACCACGTATTCTCACTCATGTGGGAGCTGAATCAAAATTATAAGAAGGAAAGAATCCTATACAAAAGTCGGATCATAGTAAAAGGAAAAAAAACTAAGAATGGTATTATTATAGATAGTCTAGAAAATGCATGTAATAGTTCTGACAAGGTAAAAAGAAAGTTCACTGCAGGAAAAGTTTCTGGAATCCAAGGATATATAGAAAAATATTACCACAAAAAGACTAGTAAATGGTAGAGAAATTTTTGATGGGGGGGATGGGGGTAGGAAGCATACAAGAGGGTAAGGGGGAACCTATATTTACAGGATTTATAAAGATGATATTTTATAGCTCATATAACTTGTTATAACATTCAGGATAGCTTGGATCAGTTTCTGATACTCGCCCTAGCTTCTTTTCTTATTTGTAAAATAGAAGTAATGAGTTACCCCGTGAAATTAATATATTAAAATAGTGATTAGAAAAGGCTGCTATTTTTATTATTAATTTCAGGGAAGGTGTTTTCATAAATGGACAAGAATTTAAAAAATAACAAACATTTTTAATACGTCCGGCCATCTTCAGTGACTACATGTATGATGTAATTATTATTCTGTTCTGGCCGACATAACATAAATACAGACCAGGTAGCTTAAACAACAGGAACTTATTTTCTGACAGCTCTGGAGGCTGGAAGTCCAAGTTCAGGGTGGCAGCAAAGTTGGGTTTGATGAGGGATTTCTTTCCAGCTTGTTGGCAGCTGCCTTCTCGCTGCGTCCTCACATGACTTTTCTCTGCACCTGGTACTCCTGGTGTCTCTCCCTGTTCTAATAAGGACAACCATCTGATTGCTTTAAGGCCTCATGTTTATGATCTCATTTGACCATAAGTACCCTATGTGAGGCTTTATCTCCTAATACAGCCACATTGGTGAGAGGACTTCAGCATATAAACATTAGGGGTACAGAATTCATTCCATAAAAAAGGTAGTAAAAATGGCTATCTTACCAAAAGCAATGTATAGATTTAATGCAATACCCATTAAAATTCCACTGACTGACTTTACAGAAATAGAAAAAATGATCCAAAAATTCATATGGAACCACAAAAGACCATGTATGGCCAAAACGCTTTTAAGCTGCAAATCTAATGCAGATGGAATCACAATCCCTGACTTCAAGCTATACTACAGGGCAGTGGTTGCAAAAACAGCTTGGTACTAGCACAAAAATAGGCCCAAAGACATCTGGAACAGAATAGAAGACCCAGAAATACCTCAACACACCTATAGCCACCTTATTTTTGATAAAGGAGCAAAGCAAGTAAACTGGAAAAAGGACAGCATTTTCAATAAATGGTGATGGGAAACATGGTCATCCACATGCAGAAAAATGAAAACTGACCCGCATCTCTCAATATGCATGAGAGTTAACTCAAAATGGATAAAAGATCTCAACATAAAACCAGAAATTTTAAAACTTATAGAAGATAAGATAGGCAATACAATCCATCATATAGGCATAGGAAAGTATTTCCTTAATAGGACTCCAATTGCTCAAGAAATTGTAATAAGAACAGATAAATGGGATTACATGAAAATAAAAAGCTTCTGTACAGCAAAAGAAACAATTAACAGAGTCAAGGAAACCCCCACTGAATGGGAAAAATATCTTCACATCTTATACATCAGACAAATTCAGGTCTAATTACCAGAATTTATAAAGAACTCAAGAAAATACTCCCCCCAAAACAAATAACCCAATACACAAATGGACAAAGGAACTGAGTAGACAGTTCTCAAATGAAGAGGTCCATAAAGCCATGAAACACATGAAAAAATTCTTAATATGTCTAGCCATTAGGGAAATGCAAGTTAAAACAACTCTGAGATTTCACCTTACACCAGTAAGCATGGCCAAGATCAATAAAATAAATAACAACAAATGCTGGCGACGTTGTGGAGAAAAGGAAAGACTCTTACATTGTTGATAGAACTGTAAATTGGTCCAACCGCTGTGGAAATCAATATGTTGTTGTTGTTGTTAGGTGCCGTCGAGTCGGTATCCGACTCATAGCGACCCTCTGTACAACAGGGGAAACACTATTGTCAGTGCTTCTCTGCTGTTCATAGGGTTTTCAATGGCAGATTGATTTTTGGGAGGGGGTTTCCAGGTCCTTCTCCCAAGCCTACAGCTTCTGTTGTTCCCAGGTGGTCTCCCATCCAGGTACTAACCAGGCCTGACCCTGCTTAGCTTCTGAGATCTGACCGGATCGGTGCCACAGGGCTACCGCCACAGGCAGAAATCAATATGGAGGTAGCTTAAAAACTGAAAATAGATCTATGGTATGACCCAGCTATAACACTATTGGGAATTTACCCAAAGGGAGATGGGTCATCATACCACAGAGACACTTGCATCTCCATTTTTAATGCAGCACTTTTCATAATAGCAAGGATATGGAATCAACCAAAGTGCCCTTCAACAGAAGAATGGATTAAAAAAACTATGGTACATATACACAGTAGAATACTACTCAGCAATTAGAAAAAAAAATGAAATAAGGCCATTTGCAGCAAAATGGATGGAATTGGAGAAAACTATTTTAAGTGAACGAACACAAGTTCAGAAAGAGAAACACCACATGTTCTCACTCATGTGGGAGCTGAATCAAAATTATAAGAAGGAAAAAATCCTATACAAAGGTTGGATCATAAGAAGAGAGAAAAAAAGCTAAGAATGGTGTTATTATAGATGATCTAGAAAATGCATGTAATAGTTCTGACAAGGTAAAAAGAAAGTTCCCTGCAGGAAAAGTTTCTATCTTAAACAGAATTGGAACCCAAGGATATATAGAAAAATATTACCATACAAAGACAAGTAAATGGTAGAGAAGTTTTTGATGGGGGGCGGGATGAGACAGGGGGAGGAAGCATACAAGAGGGTAAGGGGAACTTATATGTATAATGTACAACAATATGCATATATGGAAATGTCACAATGAAAAGCATGTCAGAATGAATCACATTAAGTTGTGCATTAAAAATTTCCAATAAAAAAGGTAGAAATCATTTAAAAATGTTCTAAAACTCTAAATTTGTATCCTTTGACATACAGCTGGAACCAAATGACATTTCTGCTCATTCCACTGATTTCCATCACTGCATCAGCAGAAACTTCCATGATGTTTTCTGTGGAATTGATTTGATTTTCTGCAGGGGAGGTGGGGAGCTTGACTACTACTTGACATCAGGAAGTAAGGGATTCCAAAACTGAAGGAAAGACAGAACAGTGGAATAATTGTCTGGGCAAGCTGTCAGCAGAAAGCATGTTAAGAATGTTGTTGGAATGGCTTTGCCCTCCATGGAATGGTTCTACTACCACAATCAGTCCGTCATTTAGGTAAGTGTGAAATTCCTAAGTTCTTAAAAATAATACCACAATGTCATAGGTTCTCATTCTAATGAATTGAATCTCACCCACAATTATAATAAATAAGATTTATATAATGATGACATTTTAAGTTGAGACTAAAGTGTCTCCAACCAGAAAATGCTAATGACTAATTTTGCATAGCGCAGAATATCCCATTTGTCAGTAGAAGCTTAACTCCCAAGCTTAGATTTCCATCATTCTTTTTATAACTGTCCAGAGTCTCTGCTTAGTTATGTTGCCAGTTTGTTATTTCATGTAATTTTAACAACTCATCACATAGAATGAACAGTGAGATAATTTTCTGAGAGTCTGAGTAAATACAGAACTATTGTTCTGTAGAATAATGCTGCAGAATAATGTATTTTAAGAACCTTCCACTTTAGTTCTCAAGTCTGCTGGTATTCAAAACAATTTCCCCAATTGCCATACACTTGGATCAGATCTCAAATAAAAAATCAGGTAATTTTATTGAATATGGCTGATTATTAAATTTTTATTTTAAGTACTATTGTGTTCTGAATAAACTAAGTAATCTATTGGCCTTAATGGTAGCTTACAGTCACTAGTTCTTCACATAAATTAGATAAAGCATTCATTATCAGTCATAGGAAGTCCCTGGATGGCTACATTTTCATAAATTTTGAGGAACAGTTCTGTTTAAATGGTATCTTTTGGTGAACACTGCAAAAGGAAAGTAAACATATGCAAGATGGAAAGGGTAATTTGGAGTAGATAAATATTACCACATAAAAATCCTGTTACTGCAATTACTCTGCTAGAACATTATGATTTGTTGTTGCGTTTGAGCAGTTCTTGCAGCTTGGCTCTTCAAAATATAGGTCTTCTCTTCTTCCTTCCTTTTCACATCTGACAGACCCAAATATGTATCAGACAAGAAAGACCACCAGTCAGCATATTTCTGCCAGCTGCTGTGAGCCCTGGAGAAAATGAACCTATATTTGACTCAAAGTGAAGATGAGTAGGTTGTAAGGGAGGAATTCTATGTGGGAAAATTAGAGCAAATACTTCTGTGATTCTGGCCATGTTTGGTTTGGTCTCCACTGTGGAGTCATAGATGTTCTTTGGCTCACATTTAAATGACAAACAAGACCTGTGAACTTCTCCTGCTCGTGTTGGTGAGCTTTCTGGTCTCCTTTGCCTTTCAACACCTTTACCCAATAATTAGGTCTTTGTTTTATTCTCTACCATAAAGTTACCATTTCCAAGAAACCACTCATCTTTTTAGCACTTGGAATAGGTATTAATGACAGCATAGGTGGAAAATAATGCATATACTTTATGATGGTTTGGGAAAAATAACAAGAAAAGAAAAGAAGGATGATCAAGTAGAGAGATTGTCTGGCTTTGGAAAGCCACCACCTTTTGGCAATGGTTAGAGACTGACTCAGCTGTCTAGCTCTGCCCTTCAGACAGACTTAGGCGAATTGGAGACAGTCAACACTAAGGCTTATTCACACATTGGCATGCCTGGATCAGCCAGGTCCCCTCAGTACATGGGAAAATCAAATACCCATGATTGCATTAAGAAAATCCTTCCTCTTCCCTTTTGAAATGCTATCAATTTAAACTCACTATACAAATCGAAGCCTCTCCAGTTATAGTCATACATATATTTCTACATATTTCTTTATTCATTCATTATGTCTTCATTCTGTTCATTTATCAAATGCTTAAATGTGAAAAATGTCAAGTGAGGCATTTATTGATGATTTATGAACATTTATGCACATAGTACAGATACAAATAGAGACCTAGACAGGTTAAATGGCTTTCCCCAAGCCAGGCGGCTGTCTTATTCTAGAGAAGAGCCCAGACTTAATACCATTTTTGTGCATACCCCACTAAATTCTTATTAGCTTTTACTTTTGGTTTCAATTTTATGATTCAGAAGTATGCAAGAATATCAACAAGATAGCATATGCTAGGTACAATTGATAAAGATCTAGTGTTTGAGATTAGAAATAAAATGTGCTGAGATATTTTTTATATCACTGCCAAGCCTTGAGCCAATCCTGGGAAAACTAGTCCCACTTTCTTGTCATGCAGATAATTATGTGATGTTATTATTTAATTAAGTCAATACTTTGTTGTTCCCTTATTTGCAATAAAATGTTCCTTATAGACTGAAGTAATAAAGACAGCCTAATGATAGGACAAAGTTAAAATTAAAGTTAAAAAATTCTTACAAATAATACACCAATGCTGAAGATATTGCACTTTGTGAGAGTGAGGTGTGCAGGGGTTTTGTTTTGAATTTATATGATGTCATTTATGACAAAAAATGCTAGCAGATTCTCATAAAATTGTTCACTTCATAATACTATGTGGTGTTAAGAACTGTCAACACTGTTGTAGAGGGACAATTGTGGAGGTGTGCTGGGCTGCAGGCTCTGCCAATGACAATGATAACTAAGGCTGTACCTAGCAAAGCATCACATTATTTGACTAGCTTGGATTTCTGACTTATCACTGTGAGAAAAAAAGAAAGAAAGGAAGGAAGAAAGAAAGAGGTGCAGGATGCAATTTCATTGCATTTTCCATATCAGAAACACTTTGTAAGCAACTGTTTCCAAGCCACCCCTATTAACACGTACACAATTATGCTGTTCCATGAAGTTTCTATAGAATGCAAAAAAAAAGTGTCACTGTATATAAACCCATTTCCTGCCACTAATGAACATTAACATTTTTAAGTACTTATTATTTTTGAAGTACTATGCTAAGTGCTCTTTGAGTCTTACTTTATTAGGGCCTCTCAGCCTTGAGAGATAGGACCCTTGCTATCCTTTTTAATGCAGGAAGAGCTTGTGGCTTAGAATAGTAAAACAACTGGTGTAACACCATTAGATCAGTAGGATATCTAAGATTTGAACATGGACAAAATGACAATCTTTATGCTCTACTGTCAATTGCAACTTATAAACATTCCCATTTATAAACATTTTATATTACTTGCACATCAACTAGACTACTTCTCTGACAAGTGGTAGTTATATTTTCCTGGAGTGTTGCTAGAACATGGGGGTTTCTTATCTATGAAAGAAGTAAAAGCACACTGTCAATTTGCTCCTGCTATTAAAAATACTTATGTGATTTATAAATTACATTTATCATTCATAGTTCTGGAGATTAGGAAGTCCAAGACCAAGGCTCTAGCAGATTCAATGTCTGATGAGAGCTCCTCCTTCTACTGTACCTTTGTGCTGTGTCCTCAAATGGTGGAGAAGGAATTGATGAGCAGTGTGTCTTTACAGGATAGAAGTAACAGAAGGCAAAAGGAGCAAATGGCTCTCTCATTCCTCTTTTATAAGGTCACTAATCCTATTTGTGCCTGCAGCCATGGCACGGTGGCATCCAATCCCGTCAGATCTCGGAAGCTAAGCAGGGTCGGGCCTGGTTAGTATTTGGATGTGAGACCACCTAGGAACACCAGGTGCTGCAGGCTTGGGAGATGGATCTGGCAACCCACTCCCCAAAATCAGTCCACCATTGAAAACCCTATGAACAGCAGAGAAGCACTGACAATAGTGTTTCGCCTGTTGTACTTAGGGTCACTATGAGTTGGATACTGACTCAACAGCACCTAACAACAACAACAACAATCCTATTTGTGGCTGGGATTTAGCTCAGCTGGTAGAGCGCTACACTGCAGTCTCTGAGGTCCCGAGTTCAATTCCCAGCACTGCAAAAATGGGAGAAGGACCTGGCAATCCACTCCCAAGGCAACCCCAAAAATAGCCATTGAAAATCATATGAGGGTCACTATGAGTCGGATACCAACTCGATGGCACCTAACAACAACAACAATCCTATTTATGGCCTGCAGGTGTACACCCGAGCATACGATCACGTCAGATCTCTGAAGCTCAGCAAGGTTGGGCCTGGTTAGTACTTGGATAGGAGACCACCTGGGAACACCAGATGCTGTAGGCTTGGGAGACTTGGACCGGGCAACACACTCCCAAAAAACAATCTGCCATCGAAAACCCTATGAACAGCAGAGAAGTACTGACAACAGTGTTTTACCTGTTGTACACAGGGTCGCTATGAGTCAGATACCGACTTGAGAGCACCTAACAATAACAACGAGGGCTTATGAGTGCTTCTCCCTCATGACTTACCACCTCTTACTACTATCAAACTGAAGATTACATTTAACCATGACTATTATTATTTTTTTGGGGGGGGAGGATGGCACATTCAGACTATAGCATTTCACCCTTGATGCTCCAAAATTCCTGCCTTTTCACATGCAAAATGTATTCATTCCATCCCAATTGCCCCAGTGTTCTTAACTTGTTCTAACAAGCACTTCAAAGGTGAAGTTCAAAGACTCTTCTAAGTATTATCTAAATCAGCTATGGGTGAGACTTAAAATAATACATCCTGAGGCAAATTCCCCTCCAGCTGTGAGCTTGTGAAATCAAACACACACTTTAGAGGTTTCCAAAGTACATGGTGGGACAGATGTGTAATAACATTCCCATTCGAAAAGAGAGAAATAGGCAAGAGGACAAAGGTAACAAGTTCCAACTAATTCCAAAATCCAACAAGGTCAACAAAGTTATATACAGAGTCCTGATGACAACCCTTTATCACTCCATGTCCTGCCTTCTACACACACTGGAGAAGGTGTTGGCCCCCTACAATCCTGGTGGGGAGCTCCAGCTCCCAATTATGTTGGGAACTCAAATAGGAGCTCTTCTGGGTTGAACTCTCATGCTAGTGGCTCTAGAGTTACAGGGTCTCAGCAATGGCCCCAACTCTATAATTTCCCTAGGTGTTGAGCAGGTGGGGCTCTCTGAAGCAGTGTAGTGTCTGCAAGAGTTCTATGCCTGGCCCTGAGGCCCACTGAGTCATTCTTGGAAATCTAGATGGAGGTAGTCATGACTCCACAGTTCTTGGAATCTGTGAGCCTGCAGATTTAGCACCACATGGATATCACCAAAGTGTACAGCCTGTGTTTCTGGAGATATGACTCAAGACACATTTGGACTTATTTGAGTCCAAGTGGGGGCAGCCAAGGAGAAATGTGGTTGACTGTTGGATCAGACAACTGAGGCCACATGTGTTCACAATCCTTTGACCTTCTTCCTTGAAAGCATTCTGCCTGCTTGGCCTGTGATGGTAGTTGTCCTTAAAGATCTTGAAAATGCCCTCATCATCACCCATCTAGGAACACAGCATCAGGCTTCCTGGTATCTACACTAATCTTTTACCAGATATTGGCTTGGCTATCCTCTTAGTTCTCCCCATGAACACACTTTTCCTTTCTTTATAATCTGACCAGGCTGAGAGTTTTCCAGATCTTTGAGCTCTCCCTTTTTCCATCTTACTTTAAGCAATCAAGAGAAGTCATTGCAGTTCCTTCAACATTTTCTAAAGGCTCTGTAATCTGGAAGTTCAATTACAAGGCAGTAGCATAATCAGTTCTGGTGAGGGCTCGTTCCTACCACATGAGAACTTTGCATATCCTATGCTGTGTCTGCACATGGTGCAGAGGGAAGTGACAAATGTCCTGAGAGACAAAAAGGATAAATAGCTCCCTCACACTTGTTTTTATTTATAAGGGCATTAATCCCATGATGGCAGAACCCTCAAGACTTATCTTCTAAAGGACCCACCACTTAATACTATCACACTGGAGAGTAAGATTCAGCATATGAAATTTGGGAAAAGACTTTCTGTTACCAAGACCTGGGGTTTATTATTCTTAAAAGAAGATGAAGCTTTAATTGTGCTTGAAATGGGAGGCAAGATGGAAGTGGATGTAAGGTCATTGCCTGAAACAGCTGAGGTTTTGTTTTGTTATTTGTTAGTTTGTTTGTTTTAATCTCCTCCCAATGTATAATCATGAACATGTGTAAAAAAGTAGGTTAAAGGGAAAAAGAATAAGAGAACTAAGATGGTCTTTCTCCTTGGTGCCTGCCAATGATCCATGAATATTTGCCCATATGGGAGGTCAGAACAAATGAAGTCTTTGATGTTATTGTTGTTGATAGGTGCTATTGAGTCAGATATGACTCATAGCTATGCTATGTACAGCAGAACCAAACACTCTCCAGTCCTGTACTAGGCACAGGATCTTATTTGTGTTTCAGCCGATTCTTGCAGTCACTGTATCAATCCATCTAGTTGAGGGTCTTCCTCTTTTGTTGACTTGCCAATCTTCCAAACATTATGTCCTTCTCCAGGGATTGGTCTCTCCTGACTACATGTCCAAAGTATGTAAGACACAGTTTAGCCATCCTTGCTTCCAAAGAGCACTCTGGTTGCACTTCCTCTAGGATAGATCTGTCAGTTCTTTTGGCAGTCTATGGTATATTCAATATTCATCTCTAGCACCATGATCCAAAAGCATCAATTCTTCTCCTGTCTCCCTTATTCAATGTCCAGCTTTCACAACATATGATGTGACTGAAAATACCATGGCATGGGTCAGGCACACCTTCATCTTCAATGTGATATCTTTATTTTTCAATATTCTAAAGAAATCTTTTGCCACAGCTTTTCCCAAAGCAATGTGTCTTTTGATTTCTTGATTGCTGCTCCCATAGGTGTTGATTGTAGAATGAAGTAAAGAAAAATCGTGGACAACCTCAATCCTTTCTCCATTTATCATAAAGTTGCACATGGACCCAGTTGTAAGGACTTTTGTTTTGTTGATGTTGAGTTGCAATCCATACTGAAGGCTATGTTTTATTGTCATCAGTAAATGTGCCAAATCTTCACTTTCAGCAAGCAGAGTTCTGTCATCTGTGTAATGCAGGTTGTTAATGAGTCTTCTTCCAATCCTGATGCCACATTCTTCTTCATAAACCCCAGCTTCTCAGATTATTTTCTCAGCATAGAAATTGAAGAGATATGATAAAAGTATAAAGCACTGAGGCACACCTTTCTCAACTTTAAACCAGGCAGTGTTTCTTTGTTCTGTTCTAACAACTGCCTCCTGGTCCATGTGTAGACATTTCATGAGTACAATTAAATGAATTCTTTAGAATCAGATAAATCTAGGTTTAAGTTCCATTTTTCCATTTTACAGCCAGATCTTATTTTCTTTACATACAAAAGTATAATAATAATGTTGTTAGGTGCTGTCCAGTTGGGTCTGACTCATAGTGAACCTCATAAAATAGTTCTTAACAATTAAATAAAACTATAAATACATAGCACTTAACATAGAGCCGAGCATATATTAAATGCTATTAAATCCTACCAACTATTAATATTATTTTTTCTGTTACACAATCATACACATAACTGTGTAAATAATAATGATCTATGACAGGCAAATCCATAATTTGTTTTCTTTCCTCATTAATTATTAGGCTATTGTGTCTCTTAGTTTCAAATCCAGACATCCAGTTTTTGCTTTTTGATTATTAGGAAAACCACACTTCTCCTTGGCTAGCAATATTCATTTAGGCTCTGACATTCGGAGGTACTATGAGGAGATTGGAAGGCAGTAGAGGGTGAAGGGGTATGCTGTTTGTGTTCTTTCAAGGTCACCCTTGAAATAGATTGTCACTGACATCATTAGTAGATTCCAGGAGCTGCAATTGCTTCCACGATACAGTTTCTCCTTATCCTATAAACAGTATCTTTGAGCTTCTTTTGCTTTTTCCAACTCCATGGGGTCCCTTGTCTGACCCACTTTTGCACCATCACTAGCTAAGCTGGGCCCCCTCAATAGAGTTCTAAGCCCAAACTCTGCAGGACCCTCTGAACTTCTAAATTTTAATAAAACTAGCATCTTCCATTTGTTTCTCTACGTCTAAGGATGATAGTTACTTCCTCCAGTAATTACATAGGTGGATCCCTCCTTCTGTCTTTCATTTCTATAATACCTGAGTGTCTATGGTTTATATCTAATTACTCTGTTAAGATAACAGTGGAGTTTTGTTCTCTTGATAGGACCCTGACTAATAACCTGTCAAGACTGAGCTCCTCAGCAAGGGACAGATGCTTGGGGCCAATCATGAAACCTCAAAACACTGAAGTTGCTGCTGGCAGGTCTGATATGCTTTATTTGGGGATTTTCCTCTTCATACCACCAGTGCTGATGGAAGGGTTCATAAGGTATCTACACAATAGTGTCTGTTTGCCAAATCATTGACCAATCATGTCACAATTTTGTGGGATTTCCATCATAGGAATACATAATGCACTGGGCGTGGTGGTGCACACCTGTAATCCCAGCAACAAGGGAGGCAGAGTCAGGAAGATTATAGGTTTGGGGCCAAAGGCAGCCTGCATAATTTAGCAAGACTGTCTCGAGATAAAAAGTAAAGAAAATGGGCTGGGAGTGCAGCCCAGTGGTGGAGCACATGCAAAGTATGGGGAGGCCCTGAGTTCAACCTTCAAGTACTGCAATCAATCAATCAATAAACAGAAGGATTACATAAAGCAGCAATATTGTGCACATTCAGGCTCTTACACAACTGTGATTCAATATCATGTCAGGGGCACCTGTGTCAGTTGTGTCCTGTTATCTTAGCCTGTTTATCATTCCCTGATTAACTTAATGATCCCATGTCCTGCCTAGGACATGATATCCTGATAGCAAACATTGCATAGGCTGGCAAGGTCTTGTATTATGTGTAAGTTAATTCTAAATGGTGTTCTATAAGATTACAGAATGTCCAAGTATTTAAAAGTTGTTGCTGTGGTTGTTGTTGTTAGGTGCCATCAAGTTGATTCTGACTCATAGTGATCCTCATAAGGTTTTCAATGGCTGATTGTTTCTGGATTGCTTCGGGATTTAAAAATTAGGTATCTAATGATGAAGGTGTACAATTCTCATCTTAAGAACTGCATTGATATCAATGTATATATTTTAAGATTATATATTTTCTAACACTTAGAACCCTTCATTGCAAAGGAAAATTCTCACAGATTACAGTGCCCAAGAGTATTCTTACACTGGGGAGGAAGTTTACATTCTTTAACTTAAAGTTTTTCAAGAAAATAAAAGTCAAGTTATATATATTTTTTTCTAGAAAAGATTTTGCTTAAACTTTAACATGTAATTTCTAAATGAGCTGTGTTTCATTAGAAACTCAGAGTCCTGTCTGTTCAGTTTCCTATGTCCATTTGCACATTCTTTGGAGCTCATCTTTCTTCTCTACCCCACTGGTTCCCTTCCCCCTTTAATCTGTACTCACAGATTTATTCTTCTTAAATACACTCATGTTATATGTCCTTGTTTGTTAATCTAAAAGACTTAATCTAAAGACTTAATAGCAATGAGGCAACTGTAACCAAAACAATAATTTCAGCATTATAAATAAAAGCATAGCAAATGTTGGGAAATACTAGGAAGGGGAAAGGGAGACCAAATTCACCCATGTTGAACATGATGGGTCTCAACACAATCCCATGGGTTTCTCTTTTCATAGAATTCAAATAAAACCCTATACTATAAGAGTTTAAGACTACCACATTTATCTCAATGCATTTTACCCTATATGGAAGTATATTTATTCATTATATATAAAATTCATTTTGAGAAGCTTACACATAGAATTAATTAAATCCCCACAAATATCTTTCTCAAACTGAGCCAACTAAAAAGAGGAAGTTGACACTTCATGTGTTAGGGTTAAGAATAAATTGGGGATAGGCTGAATATTTCCATTTAACTTGACCAGTTTGAGATGGGATTCTAATGTAAATATTTGAAAAATATTTTAAACTAAATCTAGTTGAAAATAACAAGGATTATTAAAGGAAATGAAAGCTGTAATGTCAGTTGTTGTTGTTGTTGTTAGGTGCCACGGAGTTGGTATCCGACTCATAGTGACCCTATGCACAACAGGTGAAACACTTTGTCAGTGCTTCTCTGCTATTCATAGGGTTTTCAATGGCTGATTGATTTTTGGGAGTGGGTTGCTAGGTCCTTCTCTCAAGCCTACAGTATCTAGTATTCCCAGGCGGTCTCCCATCCAAGTACTAACCATGCCCAGACCTACTTAGCTTTTGAAATCTGATGGGACTGTATGCCACAGTGCTATGGCTGCAGGCATAATGTCAGTTACTTTGGTTAAAAAAAGATACTCATGCTCATATGGAATACAGCAATTAATGGGATACAGAAATTCTTTCTTATATGATATCCTTGTTTTAATAACAAAGTAGAACCAAACAAAATTAATTACAACTACTTGACAACATGCAAAGCCACATTTTTATATTTTCTTTCCTTCCTCCTTCCTCCCTTCCTCCCTTCCTCCCTTCCTTCCTCCCTTCCTTCTTTCTTTCCAGTGCTTGAGCATTGAACTCAGGGCCTCACACATACTTTGCAAGTACCCTACCACTTGGCTGTACTTCCAGGTCATTTTTTATCTTTAATCTTGAGACAAGGTCTCACTAAATTCCTCAGTCTGCCTCTGGCCTCCAACCTGCAATCCTGTGCCTCTACTTCCTAAATTGCTGGGATTACAGGCATAAGCCACAATGTCCAGTTTCATTTTATATTTTCTATACATAGTATTACTTGGCTTCTTCCTGAATGCCTTCTTGGATTTACTAGTTAAATTACTTGTATTTACTAGTTAAATTAATGATATGGACCCCTAAACCATTGACCTATTTACCAAACATATTAATGTTACATGTTTCCTAGTATAGGTTAAGGCATTCACTGAGGTTCATGTAATTGCCTTATTCTTTTTTTAATTGATATAAATTTTAAGGCAAAGTAGCATGTACTAGTAGCAACTGTGTGCCATTTGGATTAAATTATTTGGATTTAAGTCATTTTTCTCCCAAAAGACAGCATGCAACAGAATCATCATGGGTCTCAAATGACATGGTTCTCTAGAATACAGCCTCTACTAGTGCAGAGATCTTTGTGTTAGCTCAATCTCAAAAGCTTAGAACAATAGCTGGTACATAGTAGAGACTCAATAAATAGTTGTAGAAACTCAATAAATAGTTGTGGAATGAATAAACATAGTTATAATACCACATTTAGAATTATAAATACCAGAGAAAATATTATTGCCCACTAGGTCTACTATGATGATATACCTGTTATCGAGTGTTATTAAAGCACGGCAGATAATTTTTACCCTTCTTTGTACAGTAAATCTAAGCTGGTTTTGTGTCCAGTTAGAATAAATGAGGATTCTGTTACAAGGAAGAATTTGTTCAGATATGGAAGCAATGCTTTCCCAAAGTAAGCTTTCTCAACGTAAGCCATTAAAGTACAACAGGAATCTCTCTCTCTCTCTCTCTCTCTCTCTCTCTTTCTGTGTGTGTGTGTGTGTGTGTGTGTGTGTGTGTCTCCATGCCTTACAGTATGTCATCATCTGCACTTGTGAGTATGCTGTGCTTCTCCTTTGGTCTTTAGTCTCCCAGACAAATGTGAAGTGCTAGTTTGTGAGACTGTTAAACTGTAAGAACAGCTAAATATACAGGACTTGACTTTGCCAAGTCTTAATTCAGCACTTTCCAAGACCACCTATCATAGAAAGTTTAAAACAGAGGACTGGGGGGAGGAAGAGAACAAAACTAAGGAAGATTTGTGCATTAGGTAGAACTGCTTTCTATAAATCCTGAGATAATAAAACAAATTACAAGATGAATTCACTTAGCCTTCTGTTTTTATAGCTTGGCCCTAACTGAGTCTTCCATCTTCTCAAGTTCCTGCATGAATTGCTCTCTATTTTGGGAGCACCAAACTACTCCTCAGTCTATGAATCCTCCTTTGTACACTTTGCAAAATGCTATATATTTTCTAACTCTATGAGTGGGAGGTACTTCCTTCTTTGATCTTGCTCTAAATAACTGTATCCAGAAGTCCAATATACTACTTTTAATCAAGTAGGCCAGCAACTATGAACAACATCTTCCTCAGAGTCACACAGAACCTTCCAAAGACAGACTTAACTCTTTCCTCTCTGAAAGTCTTATTTTAGAAAGTGAAGTAAGTGTGAGAGAGCCGGAAAGAGGTGAGATTTCAATGTGCCCAATCATAGGAATCTAGGATGCAACCTAATCAAGGATTTGTGTAACCTTACTGGTTATTCTTACGTTTAGACATCAGATTGAGGGAGCATTTAGGACAGGACTATAAAGATTAGCCTTGGCCTTGATGGGTTTCCAATTCTCAAGTTACGGCCTGCCTTGTTGGTGCTAAAGCAAAGTAATCATTTAGGCCCAGAGTTTACCTTAAAATCATTACTGAGCTTTCTGTTACCAAGAAAGCCCTGAAGCCTCTCCAACAATCCAATTTATAAGAAGAAAAATATTCAAGAACTGAGAGTGTGGGCTAGTTAGTCTTAAGAAAATGTGATGTGAAGGCAGTGCACTGATGCAATTTGTGGAAACTAGGTAAAGAGGGTTGTGATTCAAGGTGTTGTCCCTTAGTTTGATATCCAAAGTATTGACAAGCAGGACAATTAATTGAGTATGTTCTTGCCCATGCAGATGTAAAGGCAGAATATTTCACATGTGAAAATTCAGCAGGGAACCTAATTGATTTAAAAAATTTCACTTTGTCCATCTCTTCCACTCTCATACTCTTTGTCTTTTAATTTCTGAATTTTTGAAGGCATGTAGGATTCAGAGGAAAATGGAAAGCAAAAGTTGGGCTTTCATTAAAGTTTTAGAAATATGGCCTTCTAAAGCTACAAATAAGAATAGAGGTTCTCTATTCTCAGTATGTACTGAAAACACCACGTGCATTGGTATATTGGCAGATAATTCAGATTTCTCATCTCAACCCAAAGTACAGAGTTGGGTTTTAGCATCTCTACTTTTAACAAGAACTTTGGTAATGTGGTCATTGACATTTGGGAGCCATTACTATTTACTCTCTACTGCCTTTAAAGCTGTGGCATTAGATAAGGAAAGAACAGTTACTTTCTCAGATTCTAGTTCTACCCTTGTCCCTGTGGATGTAATGGATACAGTTTATCTTTTTCTTTTTATGTTCATTTTATTTTCTTTTTAACTGTTTCCTCTTGTTCCTTGAATGAGCATTCTTGGTCACATTTTTCAATAAGCTCATGGCTGCCACATGGTCAGCTTTCATATAAAGTGTTAAAGTAATTTAAGATAGGAATGTTTGTTATTTTAATTCTCTGAACTAAAGAAAAAGATGTTCAAATCTATTAAGGTGACTCATTAAACTTTGCTTTTGTGAGGATTCACTTGCTAAAGGGAAGAGAAATCCATCCAAAGCAGATCAAGTCAAGCAAAGGGAATGTAAACAAAATGAGGAATATCATAGAGTTCAGGAGCAGGAAATATAGCCAGGACTCTTGAATCTGGAGAATAAATGACTGAGCAATTTTCATCATTCTCTTATGCTTCTTACATTCTACTCTTCCATTCCTCTTTTGCTCTTTCCTTCTTTCCTTCTCTCTTTCCTTTTTTCTTCTTCCATTAACATATATTGAAATATGGGTCTTGAGGAGCTGAGGATACACTAATGAACAAATACAATAAAAATCACTTCTCTTACTGTTCTGTAATTTTGAGTGTGAGTTTATGTGTGGGTGCATATAAATAGATTGTACATAGGCAAAAAATATAGTACATGGGGCCAGGCACTTATAATCCCAGTGACTCAGGTAGCTGAGGCAGGAGGATCTCAAGTTCAAGACCAAAGGTAGCCTGCACAACTTAATGAGACTGTGTCTCAAAATAAAAAAATAAAAAAATTAATAAGGGGCTGAGAGTGCAGCTCAGTGATGGAGCACTTGCATAGCAAGCACAAGGCCCTGGGTTCAACCTCCTGGTCCTGCAAAATTAAGGAAATAAAAATTTAAGAACCCATATAATATATTGTACATTGATTACTCTTAGAATCTATGGAGAAAAGTAAGAGAAGGAAGTGTGCTGGAAAGCTAGAAGATGCAATTGTGAATACAGTGGCAGGTATTCATAGATTCTCATGGCTATGTTTCAGTCATCATTTCAGTGTTTCTTACCATTGGTTTTCTCTTTCCTTACATCTTTCCCTGTACCAGCTCCTTTGCTTAACAAATGGTGTGTCCATGTGTTCCATGTCCTCTTTGTGCATCCACTTGTCCTGACTCCACACAATCTTTTAACTCAAGTTCTTACTACTACCTGCAGTTGAACTTTAGTTTCTTTCAGGGAAAATCACTGGCAAGCTGTGAGAACTTCGGTTAGATTCTGTCTGGACAGAGCCTTTCTTACAATGGCATCTGTCCATAAGATGCTGTTCAGCCAAAGGATGGATTCTGGTTATCTATGTCTACTCAATCATGAAGATTTATCCTCTGAGCCATGGAGGACCTCAGTACAGGGTATTCTAGTATGGATATATACTCTAACTCTGTTCTGTGTAGAATCCATCGTTATGGAGAAGTAGATGAAAGCCAAGTGCCAAGTGCACTCTATCTTGGATCAGGGTAAGAAAATCAATGAAAAATCACATTTTTGGAGGGGGGGTAGAGACAAAGGTTTATAGGTGGAAGAAATAATATTTTGAAATATTACCATATGACATTGTCTTCAAATTTCCTGATTCTCCTTCAGAAATATTAAAAGAAAATAAAAAATTAAAATTACTCTTGATTTTAAAAACAGACCTCTAGAATTTATTATAGCAACAATTGTTAAAAAAGAACATTTTGTTTTACCCAAAAGTTTGAAGTTTTGAATATTAAGAAGCATAGCATGATGAAATGAGTTTTAATGTAACATGTTGCAGATAAAAGTTCTCTATTTTTCCAATTACAGAGGAGAAAAATCAATCTGGGCTGGGATAGAAGAGGAGAATCACCACAGGGAATGGTTCAGGGAGATGGTTATGAGGATATCTAAGAAAGGGCTTCCTCCCCCATGTTAGACTGCTGTTCAGGTCCCAAAGCGAACAGATCATGTGAGGACCAGGGTCCTCTTTTGCTGATTGGAATGGGAGAGCATAAAGCCTGTTATACTCCACTTACCCTATTTTGCTCCGATACCCCATCTTCTGCCATACCTGAGGGATGGGACAGAAGGAGAGCAGAAATTGTGTCTTGTTCCTGTAGGCAGATTGAACAGTCTTGGATTGGTACCAAGTTTATATTCACGTGAAAGTAGAAGAGAAGAGCATCTGGAAGATACTTATGACTTCCTGACATGTTGAGTATGAAGAAGTGGGTGAGAAATGGCAAGACAGCTGAAGCTATTTTTCATACTAATAATGCCAGTAAATAAGGATAACTTCTGAAATGTCAGCCAGTGATGCCCTAGGAAGTCAGATGCCTTGCTGGAAACTGAGAAGAGGAAACTACATAGGGTGGTGCACACCTGAGTCAATGATTAATTAGACACCTGGGCTGGAAGCTATAAAGCATCTACACAATTTAGATCATGCTGTTTTGAATGTGTTGGAAAATTAATCCCCAATGCAACATTGTTGAGAGGTGGGAACCTTGAGAGGTGATTAGGCCCTCATGAATGGATAACTGTCACTGTTGCTGGAGTGGGTTTGTTACATCTGTGTAAACCTCTCTTGCGCTCTCTAACTATCTCACCATAGGATGTCCTTTTCGGTGCTGTGATGGGGCATGAAGATCCTAGCCAGATGTGGTTGCTCCTTCTTGGTCTTTAAAACCAGGAGGCAAATAAATTTCTACTTATTATAAATATATATAAATATATATACAAGTATATATAAATTATATGTGTTATATATAATATGGATTATATATTATATAATATATAAATATATAAATTATTATTTATTAAATTAATATTTATTATAAACCATCTCAGGCATTGTGATTTAAAAAGCAGGACAAAAATGGTCTAAGATCAGTGCAGGGATGCAGAAGCAAGGGAAAAACCTAGAGTTAACTGAATTTACAAAGAACAGACTTGCAGTTAAGATTTTTAATAGCAACAAGAAAAAGTAGAGATTCCAGACAGAAATTAAGTAATAGAAAGATAAAGTTACATTCTTGGCACACCTACACTTGTGGCCTGGAGATTCATGCCCAATACACATGTTTAATTCTAGCCCAGCTTGGCTTTAAAAAGAAAGTGCTTACTCTGGTTTTATCAAAGGTGATTCATCACATTTCCCTGACAAATGTTACACGTTTGATAATCTTCCACACATGGTCCCAAAGTAACTGGAGCAAACCCACTTTTCTTTTCAACTTGATTATCTTGGAGGATTGTGTGTTTTATAAACTAATTCTGATTACATATCCCAAGTTATTGTAAACAGCTGTTTTAATATCTCAGCCTCAGAAACTTCAGTACTGATTTCCACATTACCTTTGATTCAAATGTCTATAATTTAGTCTGATGGGATCCTCAGTGATTTATAAAAATTACTTGCTCTTTCTTCCCTCCACAGTTATATCCCTCATTCTGATTTTGGTTTTAATGTAGAAACAGCTAGAATACACCTGCCTGGTCAAATGCATGGCTGGCTACTTCACATTAACAATGAAATACTGCATGCAGGTCAGCATTCTACACTATATTTTGAAACACTCTATGCTCACCCATCCCACCAAACTCACAAAGATGGGGAGACAGAATGCCATGCCCCCTTTTCTGTAATTATTCCAAACAAGACCTTGCCTGGCCAGAAGGATATGAAGAGAATGGAAAACAAATGGAGTCCAAATTTGTAAAGCTCAGTGTACAAAGCATGGGGAGGCAAAGAAAGAGTGTGCTTCATTCCTGTCTTTTGCCCCTTTTAGTTCTACCAGACATTTCCTTTGTTCTATTTTCTATCTCACTGAGATTAAAGCATAAAGGGCTGATCTCCCCCTTTTTAAAAAATGATGTCACTTTTTTTTCTTGCCTTGGCAGAAAGCAAGTTCATTACAAATCTGCTGTGTGACTGATGGCTTTGAAGAGATAAGGCAGAGGGGAAAACACATTTGAAAAAGGTATGAAACTCAAGAGACAGGTTGACAATTAAACTGGCAGTAAGAGAGATGATGACGAATAGGCAGAAGTAGATGCTGCGTGTAAATATCTCTTCCATATTCTTTTTTATAGCCACTGAAAAACTATTTTTATTTCCTGATAGTTTTATCCTGAAGTAATGCCATGGGCTGAGATTCATTCTGTGCTTTTTCTTTTCTTTTCTTTCTCTTTCTTTCTCTCTCTCTCTCTTTCTTTCCTTCCTTCTTTCTTTCTTTCTTTCTTTCTTTCTTTCTTTCTTTCTTTTTTCCTTCCTTCCTTCCTTCCTTCCTTCCTCTCTCCCTTCCTTCCTTCCTTCCTTCCTTCCTCTCCCTCCTTTCTTCCTTTCAGTCCTTTTCTTTCTTTTCTTTCTTTCTTTCCTGGCTAGATCCACGCATTTTTTTTTTTTTTTGATGACATGATTTCAGGCAGGTCATCCTGGACATATGTGATGTTCTGGGAGGGAGAAGACATTTCCTTTTGCTGTTCAAAAAAGGAAAACAGTTCGGTACTGAATCTGATTTGCTATTATTGTAATCCCTGGAAGATCTGGTAGCTTATAAAAGAAGCATTTCAGATGTAAAATCAGACAGAAAGCATAACACATGTGCTAGTGTCATGGATGTTATTAAAAATTACCTGTGGCAGATGCAGAGCTTAGGAATTTAAAGATCTCATTTTATCTTCCCGGCTCAGTCTCAGTGGAGTCAGTGGGCACATCAGTGGTTGTATAGGCCATTTTACTAAACCGTGTGACATCTAATAATTAAACACACATGTACACACACACAGGTACACACTCACACAAGCCTCTAAAACTGACAGGATCTACTGAATAGAACACTAGCATATTTATGTCTCTAATTGGATTCAACTTTAAGACTGCCCTCATCTTTCCTATGAATAAATGTGCAGATCAAAAGAGTTTTAAAAATGTCTTTCTAGGCTCGGGATGGAGGTGGGATAGTTCAGAGAAATGAGTGGTATATAATGAGATGGAGAACAGACGGGTGAGATGAATGTTTGCCGGGCTGCAGCATATCTGATGAGAACGGGGATCATTTCTCTTCGCCTCCCTCCCATCCCCATCACTTACCTCTAACTTTGCTTTTAAGTAATCACAGAAGTATTTGTGGTTGCATCTTGCATGTCTGAAGAGGAGGCTCCAAAATTGCCAGAGGTGTTTTCCACTTTCCACCCCTCACGCCTGGGACATACGATGGGGCAATCACAACATTCCATTTAGTTTTCTGTTTTAGTTTCTCATTGGTCTTGAAGAAACCCTTCTAAGCAATATATGTGATATTGTTATTCCCCTGTTCACCCTTTCTCAGCTTCTTCCTTGGCTCCCCCATTGCCTGCAGGATAAAAATCTCAACTACTTAAGTCTCCACCTTTGATTCCTGCCAATCTCTCTACTTTTGCATCTTGCTAAACATCCCCATTACACGCTTACTTGAGTCATAATGAATAGTCTGGTTCCTGAGTGCACTTGGCTGTTTCATTCTTTTGCTTGTGCTCTTTGCTTTGACTGCCCTGCCCAGTCAGCTCGCCTCCATCTACATACATCTCCATCGCCCTTCAGTCTGAGGACAAACAGGACCTCATCAATGAAGTCTTTCATTTACTCTGGAAGAACTGATCACTCTTTCTGACTGCACCTTACCTCTGTTTATGTTGTTGTTGTTAGATGCCATCAAGTCAGGTCCAACTCATAGGAACACTATGTACAACAGAACAAAACATTCCCTGACACTGCACCATGCCCAGCACTTTTGTCAGTGTTTCTCTGTTATTCCTAAGGTTTTCATTGGTGGAGATTTTTCAGGAGGGGATTGCCAGGTCCTTTTCCCTTGCCTGTAGCACCTGGTATTCCCAGGTAGTCTCCAATCCAAGGACCAAGGAGGCTAACCCTGCTTGGCTTATGAGATCAGGCAGGATTGGATGCTAGGGTGCTATTGCTGCAGACACCTTCTACTTCTACTTTGAGTTTAGTGTCTATTCTGAGGTTAGTGTCCTGTCTTAATCCAGGTGGTGTGTTATAACTAGTGATGATCCACATACCAGTGCTCATGCTATACCTGTTTGGTTTTTTCTGGCTCCATGCTACTCTGCTTTATCAGACTTTCATAAATGGCCACATAAATATTTGTGAAAATGTTTTCCCTATTAAAAATAGTGAGGCGTTGACTGGACTTAGGTGCTTTGTAAGTGCTTTACCAGAACTGCCTCTAGTTTCCTTAATTTCCCACTTCTCCTGGAGGTGCACATATCCGATTTAAGGAAATTTATTAGGCACTACTTCTATTTTGTTTTCTTAGAGAAAAAAATTATTCATGTCAAGCTTTTTAAAATTTTTCAAGAAGATAGAACTGGAAAATATGATATAAAAGATATTATTGGTAGGTACAATATCTGAGAATCTATTTTAAGAGATCTCCTATTGTAGTTCAGTTTTGCCAAGGACTAAAACAGATCCAGAGACAAGGATTTGAGCACAAGTTGGTTATCTGGGATGTGGTGCCTGGAAGTGGAACAAAGCAAGGGAAGGCCAGAGAAAGCCAATGGAACGGGAGTTTGTTTAGGAAGTATATTTCCAATGAGACCTTGCAACTTGCTCCTGACAAATACCTCCAGAGAAAGCGCATCATATACGGTCTGAGTGGTCCAAACTGAGGGGTGAGGCAGCCTGGGAACTTCTCATGGACTCCCAGGCAGTCACTGGCTGAGGGCGTCTCCAGGCTTTCCTTTGCCAACACGTCTACTGGCAGACTGGAATCTTTATGGGCAGAGAGGGCCTTGGGCAGGGAGAAGCAGACACTGCAGGCATGGACATGACAAGGGCCTCACTGCTTTGGCTCCTTCTGCTGATAGCATTTGTTGAGTCAGGAGCAGCTTGAGTCGCTTAGACTCAGTGGTGAAATCCCTTCCATGGGGAATGCATGCTGCACATTCCAACAGGACTTCCAGCAACAGCTATTAAGCAATTGGCAGGTGATTCTGGAGTGTTAATGAAAGTCCATGGTCAAATACTCAAGAAGGCACCTTGATCCAAAGCTCATAGAAACTCATTAGTTACAATGTAGTCATTGTAGAGTCTTGTGACCCATCTTGATGACACAACATGTGTTTAATGCATATTTTGGAATGAATGATTGCCATTAATGTTATTACTATCATATGAACTTTCTTGTGGGATCATAAAATACCACTTCTATTCAGAGAGCATGAATATGCTCCCCTGGCCAATCTGGGATTGCTTCTTCTGAATTTACTTGTAGCCTTGCTGGGCAGTGTGCATCTTGGATGGCTTGATAGTATTAAGGGAGTTCATAGGAACATGATAAGCAGCACTTACACCACTATGGGCTCTTTACATTGCTGTGATGCTGTAATGAAGTTCCTCTGCCAGAGTCTTTTCTATGGCTATTTTTTTAATGACAAATTACATTCATTCTGGAGGTGTTAAAGACTGTTATGAACATCATAGGGTAACACAATGCATAGCCAAGAAATCCTGTAAGAATCAGTAGAGGGCAAGAGAACTTGGCTCATTGGGACAGGTAGGAAATCCCCCACAAAGTGGCTGAAATTATTGGTAAATTTAAACCTGGCCCATAATGGACAGAATTTGATATTAGATGTTTACTACCTTCAATAATCATACATTTTCAGTTTCATTTGGTCTTATTTTCTCTCATTCATGTTTATATTGTTATAATGTACATTTTCATATGCCATGCCAGATCACTTTGTTTGGGAAATAAATGATATTTAATTGATTTAAGAGTTTATTAAGATAACCATAGGGATTTGGCTATGCTCAGGAAAAAGCAAGGCTTGTCATTCATAATCTCCATTTTCTTGTCTTATAAAGGTGGATTCATACGCAGTCTATGAATTCAAAGAAACAGGTAACATTTTTAATCATTGTTTTAAGCACACAGATCGTTCATTTCTAAAGCACAATCTGTGAACAATGCTTTAGTTGTGGAGAATGTTTCTACATTTTATTCCTTTAAAAATTTGTTATAAAATTGTGACGTCATCATCCAATGGGATATTATTGTTTTCTTTGTTTGAGTTGTTTTGTGTGTGTTTCCTATTTTCTTTTGTTTTGTTTTACTTGTTTTGGGGGGTGACTGAAACTCCTCTGTTGCCTTTAGGCATGAAAGGCCAGAAATGTCTGATACAGTCATGTTTATAGCAGGACAAATAGATTGCAGAAGATGGTTGTGCATTTTAATCAGACCATTCCTAACTCACTATCACTGGCAAAGAGGGAAATGACCTCAACACAGGTAGTAGTGATCAATTCTTATCAAGTCTTTAACAAAAATGCCTGAATCTTTTCACCAAAATATTAAAAGTTCGGTAATATTATGACTATTAAGCTTGGATAAGAAGTATAATTTATAACATTGTCCTGAAATAGCCACTTGACAAACCAGGCTGTCTGATTTGGAGTCGTAAATGGTTTGAAAAGGGAAATCATTCCACTGTCTAAACTGTGTTGGTGATTAGGATGCCAAACGAAATCTTCAGATGAAACATTTGGTTATTCTTTCTTTTGCATAAGCTGATAGAATTGGACATGCAGATTTTTTCAGCATCAGTTTAAGTAATTTCATATATAAAATTATGTATTTAAGGGAGAGTGCTACATTTTTTCCTTTTTGTATTTTTGAAATTTGTCACATATGAAAAACTTTGATCTGTAGTGGAATTCTTATTTATTACCAAAGGCAGCTTTTGTGAGGAAAGTAGCAGTTTTCTTGAAAAAACAATCCTGATTTGTTTGCATATAAAATATAATGTGAAAATTAATAGTGTGCTATGTTGACAATACTGTGAAAATACTGGGATCTTATTTTGACTAATTACACAACTTAACTCATTCTATAATGAAATATTTAACTGAGACACATTCTTGCTTTACACTTTCTTTTGAAGTAGAGGTGTGAGTTTTTCTCTATCTTGGGTGTGTTCCAATTTGTGCAATAAAATTATATCTTCGTTTTAAAAGTCTTCTGTTTCTAAACTAGTTTTCATTTTCTGGTATACAGTTCAATTACTCTAGAAATGATTGCAGATCAGAATGAAAAGATCATTATACAATGAACAAAGGTATTCTGGGAACATGACTGTCTTTATTTGTGCTGCCATGACTGCCTCAATGTGTGGAATTAATTCAAAACAATTATTTTCACAGTTATTTTGACTTTTGGAAAGAGAAAGAAGTCTCATGGTGCCAGATCCTGTGAATATGGTGGATGAGGACACACTGTCATGTTTTAATTTAACAGAAATGGTCAAGCCAGAAGTGATGTGCGAACATGGAGCCTTGTCACAGTAGAGGATGAAGCTAAAAACACTCATGAAATACCATGTCCAGAACTGCTTTAGAAAGTGACAAGAATGCAGGGATAAGTGTGTTCAAAGTGATGGGGAGTATTTTGAGGGGGAGACTAATGGGAATATGTCCTTTACTAAAATATTTTTTTTTAAATTAATCGTTTAATTTTTTTGATCATGCTTCCAGGAAACATGGACCAAATCTGTGCTTTGTATGACACTTTCTGTGTAGAACTCAAGTCAAGAAATTTTACATTTTAAAATAATTATAAAAAGCAGATTATGTTACAAAGCATAAAAATTATATGGCATTCAAATTTCAGTGTCCATAAACAATTTTTATTTGAACATAGTTGTGCTGATTCATTTACTTAAGGTTTATGACTTTTGTGCACAAAATAAAAAAGATGTGTTCTTATGACAGAGTCCATAGACCAGGAAAATTTTAAGTATTAACTATCTTATCTGACCCTTTCCAGAAAAAGTTTGTTGCTGATCCTGATGAGATATTTCTCTCTCACTTCCTCTCTCTCTCTCTCTGTCTCTCTCTCTGTCCCTGTCTTTCATACTCTTCTCTCTTCCATAAATATAAAGGTATAGAAGATGGATAGATCAATAATTTGCACACACATACCTATTTATCTATCTAATTTATCTAAATCTACTTTTACATATCCATAGGAGAAAGAGAGAGAACATTCAATTTAGAAAAATTATACATCAGTAATACTAGCTATTTGGTGGGCTGAGGCAGGAGGATCTCATGCTCATGTCCAGAGGAAGCCTACACAACTTAGCAAGACTTTGTCTCAAAAGAAAAAATATAAAAGGGGGTTGGGAGTACTACTCAGTGGTTGAGCATTTTCCTAGCATGGGTGAGGTTCTAGGTTCAATACCTACAGTACTATAAAAAGGAAAAAATAATTCGTAACAGCCATTTAATATCAGATGCTTAGACATTTTTATGCTAATAGGCAGTACAAAATTTATAGCAGTCAGACATTGTTGGGATCCTAGAGAGTACCACTGTAATAGAGGCCTATCTAGACCTCCTGGAGGACTAACATCTATCCTCCAAGGCAAGATGGCTCTGGTGACCTTTGTCCTACATCCAGGTCTCTCTTGGAGTTGAGTGAGCTAAGATGGTGCCTGCCTGCCCAGATCCCCTGTTATCTAATTGGTTATTCTCGACCCTCACCCTGCCCCCTGATTGGCCACAAAAAAAATCCCCTGATTAGCCAGAAAGTGACATCTGATTTCATCCCTTGTTGAATGTCACTCCTAATTAGTTGTGCCCAGCCCCTCACACCATCACCTCATTGGTTGACTGTCATCTTGTGGCAGTTACCCAAAGATTATGTAAGTAAAGCTCACTGGCCACACTGCATGTTTTGCCACTCCACCAAAGATGGGCCACCCCATTACTAGATCAAGGGAGAAGACTGCCTCTTATCACAGAGACCATCCCATTGCTGGACCAGGACGGAGATCAGAGACCAGCAGCAGAGAAGAAGCTGGCCTTCATGGAGGACATCTGGAGTGCACACAGACGGGTGCTGCCACCAGAGCCATGACACTTCCACTTTCTTGGAGGGTGGGCTTGAAGGCTTTATTTCTTTACAGGAGCTGTACAATAGAATCTGTACTAAAAGCATCCTGAAGCTGTCCGTCCTTGACTCCGTCTGTCATGCCTCACCAGCGCCCCCCACAGTGTGGGGTCCCAATCCTGGTCAGAGAAGAAGAGCTAGCCCAATCTGGGCCATGGGGGCCGCAACCCACAAGACCTGGTGGTGCAAACATGTAATCCTAGCCTTATGGAGGCTGCTGAAAGAAAATTGTAAGTTTGAGGCCAGCCTGGACTACCCAATCAAGACCTCCTCTCAATGTATATTATTGTTGCTAGGTGCCATTGAGTCAGGTCTGATTCATAATGACACTCATAGGGTTCTCAATGGCTGATTTTTGGGGGGATTATTTATTTGGGAGTGGACTGCCACATCCTTCTCCCATTAATGTGGTGCTGGGGATTGAATCTGGGTCCTCAGAAAAAGTAGAGCAGCTCTCTACCAACTGAACCCTCTCAATATATGGGGGATCTTGCATGTTGCTGTGATGCAGATACAGCTGGGCCATCCATGGTGGACAGGTTTAAGCTGAGCTTCCAGACTATTCACCAAGTAGGGAGAAGGACCCAGAAGTCTACTCCTGAATCAATTAGACCTTGAAAATCCTACAAATGTCAGAGAAGCACTGTCAAATATGTGCTGGAAAATGAGCTCCCTCCAGGCAAGAAGACATTCAAGAAACAATTAGGGAAGAGTTACTTCCTCAAGTAGAGTCACCTTTAATGATAGAAATAGAGTAAATCTTCTGGAACCATCTTTTGCTGATGTGACATGATTCAAAATGAGAAGAAACATAGTGGCTGCAACAATGGCCTCAAATATAAAAGGATTGTGTGCATGGCATAGTGTTGGATAGTGTTTTATTCTGTTGCATATAGGGTAGCTATGAGTCAGATTTGACTCTACAACACCTAACAAGAAATCTGTTTTATATGTATAGCAATCAATATTCTTGTCCTTAATTTATACTCCATGTGAAAAGGACACACAAATTAGCAGAAAGAAGACCCCATCTCATTGTTATCTGAATATATTACTGCTCATCATCATTCAGAATGCTATCTCATCTTTAGGCAAAGATGAGGTATTCACTGTTGGGCAGACACTGAAGTGTAAGTAAATTCCTTTCAATGTTATTTTTCCAGCTACCATGTTTCTATTTCCCACAATCTCACAAAACCTTTAAATTTACTACATTTCTAAAAGGATACTGTTTGTGCAGTAGGTAACTGTCACATTCTATATAGACATTGGTGAAATATATTCACAAAGATAATCAGTCATTCCTCTATGTTGCCCAGAGATGGGAAATCACTAAGTTCTATAAAAAGTTCTGATTTTATTTTATCTTTTTATAGCTGAACATATGAATCTGAGTGGTGATTTGGATGGTGTTTGTTGCTTCCTACTGTCCTTTCTCTAGTGTCCTTCCTCTAATTCTTATGTCAGAATAGCAAATATTTATGTACGGAGGACCACTATTGTTTATTGAATGATGGTAGTCACTTCCCTAGACTAGGAAGACTACGGACAATATGTATGTGGAGTGTATGTATATATGGCATGCATGTGCACATGTGTAGTTATGTTAAAAGCAAAAAGACCATATTTAATTAACACATAATTTGGATCAATGTTAAATTGTGAACAAATATTTTATTTTTCCCAAACTATTATCATTAAAGACCAGTACTGCTTAATAATTTAAGTAAATAGGTGATATTTTCCATTTACAATTAATATGAAAACACCTAGATTAAAAGATAATTGCCTTACTGAATAATTTTGGCTAATATCAGGATGATCTAGCTAGTGAAGATATTTGCCCATCATTTAATCATTATAAAGATAATGGGGTAAGAGAGTTTCAGAGCTAAGTGCATACTAAACTTCTGCTAAAATAAATACTTTCCATTTCTTCTTCAGAACTTGCCTTACAAGTAGGCTTATATGGTAATGATAATAAGGGCTCTTTGAAATCATTATTTGCCCTGTGTGCTATTAATAATAATTTTCCATGTTGAATAAACTGAAGATGACAATCTACTCTTTAGCTCTGACAGTTAAATGTAATCTTTTAGGAATGCTGGGAGAAGCCAAGAAAGGAAATGAGAGGATTTACAGTTCTGAACAGTGCAGATAGTGAGAAGACATAGCCAAAGCAAGGCGGGAAGGCATGGCTAGCAGAGCTGCTTCAGAAGTCAGTTGACCCTCCTCTCCCGACAGGCTGCCTGACCAGTCCCACCAGGAAGACCATGCACTGTCTTTATCTCCTCACCATTCTACGTCCATCCATTATGCTCATCCTCTCTGCCCATGAACTCTGGAGAGTGTTCTTTATTTGAGTACAGTGACAGTGACCCTTGCTGCCAGCTGCCAGGTCCTTCCTGAAGAGGGGGGCTTTGCCCAGACTTAGGCTCATGCAAGGCATTTTATTCTAGTGTACTGAGGGAGTCATAATATGGCAGAGATTACATATTCTAGCATATGAAACAATACAGTGGTGCGCTATTCTTGAACTAAAAACAACTATGCATTCTTTTTCTTGAAATAGGATTAATTCCTCTAAAAAGTAACTTTATAGGAGAAATAAAAAGAAATATTATTATTTGGAATATCACAGCATTTAATATTTCTGGAGTCCTGATATACTTAGGGGCTGGGATTTAGCTCAGTTGGTAGAGCACTGCTCTGCAGTCTCTGAGGTCCCAAGTTCGATTCCCAGCACCACAAAATGGGAGAAGGACCTGGCAACCCACTCCCAAGGCAATCCTGAAACAGTTAGCTGTTGAAAACCCTATGAGGGTCCCTATGAGTCAGACTCAACTTGACGGCACCTAACAACAACAACAACGATATACTTAAGGGAAATGCCTATATTTCCTTTTAAAAAAAGTAAAATAAAGAGCAAGTATCTTTGTAAAACAGGGAAAGGTGTTTGTTAATTTAAGGCTATTGACAAGTATTGCCTCCTTTAACCACTTGGATGTATATGTTTTAATATAAGTGCAACCTTTTATGTTATCAGATCCTTTCTATCTATTTTGTGTTGATTTTTTTAAAAAGTTCTTAAATATTATCCCCGTTAAGTTTCAGAAGTATATCAATTCCATCTATATTTTCTGTCTTGAATAATTACAATAACCTCTCATATGGCCATATAAATATCAACCACTTTCTAGTTCAAAACACATTGAAATTGAAAAGTGGTTTTTAATTTCTAGTTGTATTTGGATAACAAAGTCTTTAGGTTGGTTAGGTCTAAAAGCACCACATACTTCTAAGATGAATTAGTTTCATTTTTATTTTTATTACTGTATTGCCAGCTTCTCTTCCAAATTACATTTTTAATAAATTTGATCTATAGCCATTTTGAAAGGTGAAAGCCCATAAACACATCCTTCTGCTTTAATTGCTTTTATAAAGCACTACTCAAAAGGGAAGTTTTTCTTCCCAATTGTACCACCAGCTTTTATAAGTGAATCTGCCAGCCTCCCAGGATTATCTGAAGCTCAGATGGATTCTCCACTGTAGAAATGAATTCTCCACTGTAGAATGCTAATGTATTCACACCTAAATTCACATTGGAAAAAAAGGAAAATAATTGCCTTTTCAGAGAAGTTGTATGACAATCTCAGGTAGTATCGATATTATAATTTCTTGACAATAACATATGCATTTTATTTTCTAAATCAGGGTCTCATTGTCAGGTCACTGCAGTCTGTCATCTGCAGGGAGTTAAAAAACCACGTTTGTCATAGAACAGCAGACTTGGGCAAGTTTTCTACTGGGCACCAAGCCATATGTGTCTGTCTCTTCTCTCCTTACATGAGATCCCGCCTAGGTGATCTCATCCACGGTCATGAACTTACATTCCATCAACGCCCAATCGTCCCTCATTTGCATGTGTTTTCTGATCTCTCTTTCAGTTTGGACTCACACACAAAGCTTGCTGTCTCTTTCCCTTGAATATCTACAGGTGCCTCGAACTCAGTGTGTCCAAAGCAGAACTCCTGAGTCAACCCACAACCTGTCTTCATCTCAGTCTGTAGGTCTGACATTTAACACAGGGACCTAAAGCCTTGGAGGAATCATAACTATCTCTTCTTTATCTCCCACATTCCTCTGCTAATCTGTTACAAACTCTGATGGCTTCTACCTTCACAGAATCTGACTCTGTCTCAACATCTACTCTCTTTGCACCCAAACTCAACCATGGTGTACTGTCATATGGACTTGTAATATGCTACTAACAGGTTTCCCTGGCTCCAGTCAGCTCTCTAAATGCCAGCTAGAATGACACTGTAAAATGTAAATTAGGTGATTTCCTCACCCTTGCTCATAACTCACTGATGGGCTCTGTCATACTCAGAATGAAAATCAAGCCCTTGCTATAATGCCAGGCATGAGTGAATTCATACCTGTTTCTTGTTCATTGCATTCCAATCCTGTCCTCATTCAATGTGCTCAGTCCACTCTGACCTTCGATTTTTGTCACTAAGCCACTCCCATTCCTGCCATGAGCCTCTGCACATTCTTTCTCCTCTGTCTGGAACACTGTTTTCCATGTTTTTAGGTGATTCACTCTCCTATCTCAGTCATGTTTTTGGCTAAAATGTCAATACTTTCTCCAGGCATTAACACCTACCATGCCCTCATGTACAATATAATTGTGCCCGTCTGTTCTTTTTCTGCATCACTCATATCACAATCTGACTTTTTATTATATTTGTTTATTTTTCTATTGGTTTATTTTTTTTTGCCTTTGCCAGTAGAATGCTGGCTCCAGGAAGAGTAGGAAATAGTCTCCCTGCCACCTCCCCCACATACACTGCATCCTTTTTGATCACAGTGTCCTTTGAAAGAACAAATAAATCTTCCCATATGGGAATATTTGATTCCATTGCTGTGGCAATGGCTTCTAGATATCAGATGTGGGAGGATAAATTAAACCCAAACACAGAACTAATTGGCTCAAATTGGCAGACGTACTTCCTGCCTCACTCATCATTTTCTCAACCATGGCAAGAATGTTGGAGAGGAAAACTGGGAGCACAGCAGAGAAGGAAATTTTGAGGACTTGGCGTTCAGAGATGAATACTATGATTATATGGGGCACATAAATGCTAAATAGTCATGGAGATCAGTGGCACATACAAAAAGCAAGTGGGTCAAATTGGAAATTGAAGATCAGGAATCCATGTTGTTGTTGTTGTTGTTATTTGTTTTGATTTCTGATTGCTGCGAAAACTGAGAAGTCATCATATTAGAGCAAATGGAAAAACTTTTGGAAATGTTTTTAAAATGCTGGCTTTTTAGTTCCACTCCGGGGATTTTTAATCTGGGTTCCAGAAGGTTCTAATACTGATGATCCAGACACTTAGGAAAATGGTGGCTCAGAGCAAAGACCACTGTATTTTATCTCAGTAGAGAAAGCAGAAATAATTTTATAATTTCTCTTAAATGTACAATAAAGCATTTCTAAGATTATTCTTGAATCATGACTAATGATTTTTTTTAAAAGGCTTAGGGGAATATCAATCCTGTCTGACTTATTTCAACATGATCCTATTGTTTTTGTAAACTTACTGTCAATTTACACTGATATTATTAAAACAGTTTTGGCATGCCTCAGCCTTTCCATTGATTAAACTTGGGACAATTACAGCATCTACAGCACATGATTATTCAAGTGAGTTAAGTGATGTAAAATACTAAAAAAATTATTTGGCTTACAGTAATCTCAGTAAATATTAGAGATTATTAATAGAAATAATCAATAAGAGAACTTTAAAAATTTGTTCATACTATTAACATTCTAGTTTGCTTACAAAAGTTTTTGTTGGGGGTATAAACCGATATCTGCATTGCCACAAATTCTAGGTTAGTTAGGCGTAGAACATTCTACATTATGAAGATCACTTATTCAGTATGATAATTAGCCTAATTTCTAGAGTGAATTGAAATATGTATTTCTTTTGAATCTATGTTATTTAATTAAAAAAATCTGCATTACTACTGTACAAAAATCAGAAAATACATAAAGGAAAATATTACCTGTAGTATTACTCTGGAACCTATTAAAATATCCCATATAAAATTTCATCTTACCATATGTGTAAAATTTTTACAGAAGTAGAACTATAAAAGTAGTGCCACACTTTACATATTTATTAATTTTTAAAAATAAAACATTTAAAAATTTGTTCTATGTTAATTTTCATTTTATAAATGTTATCCTATTATATGTCCCTCGGAACATGAAATATAGTGTACCTTTACAATCAAAGTGTAGACACTGTTTCATCAGAAAAAACAATACAAATACCCCAATGTGACCTTCTAAGATTCCTTAAGGAATGAAAACATTCTGGTATACAATCCCCAGAGAGACCTTGAAATAAAGGCAGCCTGGGAGGCTTACCTAGAGCTACCTACTGGCACACTTTAATGATAACTGCTAGGTGAATTATGCAGAGCGATGATGATATATATTTGAATAACAACAAAAGAAAAGTCAAGGAACACTTAATGTACTTTAATTATGTATTATTTGGAAAGGAAAACTTCCCTAACAAGAACTGTAGCAAATTGCATGTTTGTGCTGTTATCCTGGATGTTTAACACAAAGCTCAGCTCCTAAACTTTCACCTGGTCAGACACAACTCTGCATAGTATTGTAGAAGATTCCTTTTTAACTGACAAGTGAGTGGAAATCATGCCAACATTTCTTTCTTTTCCTTTTTAAAAAATTTGTTGCAGCCTTATGCTCTATAGACAATATACCCATCCTTCAAATGAACAGCTTCAATATAATTGTATTTCCCTTTATTTCTCACTTTTATGTCTTTGTTTTGAAAGGCAATGGTGTGTAGATAAAAGCTTAGGAGGAAGACAGAGAATGAATTGAATTTCAGCTCTATTTGCTTACGGTGTGACCTTGGACAAGTTACTTAACCTGCCTAATTCTCGTTTTTCTAATTTGTAACATGGAGATGATGATATATTTTATAATTCAGTAGCAATACTTGAAAAATATGACACATCAAGATCATTTGTCACCCTGTGCAGTGTCGATATAACTCTCTTTCCTTTCCTTTTTACTGTATTGCACTTTTCTCCATACTTTGTTGTATACTTGTCACATATTTTAAATTTTCTCATCTCTTTTGCTTTCAATATTTCCAGAATGATCTCAGCTGCACATAATATATAACTGGGTCCATCCATTCTCTCTTTTCCTTTTTCTTTTTTTTTCTTTACATTTATTTTGTTTGAAATCAGACATAATGTTTGTTTGGAAAAATTCTGAAAGTTTTATATAAAAGTACATATCAAACAGTTGTACCTCAGACCATTATCAATTTAATTTATTTTCCATCCTCCCATAGTGATGACAATAGATCCTGTAATAACATATTATGTGTGTCCCAACTTATGTGACAGATACTCTTTATGCAAGGTGTTCAAGATCTAAGTGGTGTAAAGTTGCCTTAGCTGTGTTTCCCTTTACCATGATTCCAGGATACAATCCTTCAAATGCCATATGAACTGGGATTGTGTGGCAGAAACATGCATCTTGTTAAACCAAAATGACTTCCACCAACATCACTGTAATCACCACACAAGTGTTTGTACCCTCCCGGTTCTGATACATACCCAAACATCCTTTAAAAATATCATAAAGAGCCCTGTGTTAGTGTGTTAACACTTTCATTTTTACTCCTCCAATTTTTTAGCTGAACTAAGATGTCCAGGGTAAGATCCAAAATAAAGGAGAATAGAGACACCCTGTGAGCTCACTGGTTGTCTCTACATTGTGGAGTGAGGTCGCACATTCAATCGCCAAGTCCTTCTTCTTTTTCTTTTCTGGCAGAAATACACATAATTATCTGTGAAAACCTTTCCTTAGAATTGAAACAGTTTAATTATCCAATTTCTCTTTCCATATGCCTTTTTTGCCATCCATTTTGACCTCTAAACTCAGTGCTCTGTCTTCTCTTCCCAAACACAATAAGATTATAGAATGTGTCCTTATTTTTTTCTTAATTTTCTTTTCTTCTTTGTCTCACTCTGAACCTATCTATACAAATGGCCCTCATTTTGCTGTCTGACTTGGGCTATAATTTCTTACTTTTGTGTCTCCTTCTGCTCTCATGAAATGGATCTAAAACTGGAAATTCTTGGCTGCTATCAAAGAATAATTCTGTGAAATTCACTCCATCTCAGAGGGCTTCCTCAATATTCTCTTCCACATTCTTCGGGAACTTCATGTCCTGATAAAGGAGCACAGTGTTTCTCACTTTGTTATTTTCTCTAGTATATGAATGATCTTTCATTTTTGTAGGAGTGAGTTCATCTCCAAAATATATTCTTCAACTTATCCCACTTTCAGGAAAGGCATTAAGGATTTGAAAAGCCAAACATTTCTTTTTCCCTAACCACACAAACCCTAATCATCCTGTGAGCTATGCTTTTTAATTTTCAGCCTTTCTACATGTATCCACTTCAGACTGGTGATATTTATTTGTATTTTTTTATTTAGTTTTAGTTATTCCTAATTCTGTGAATGTTTTTCCTCAATAAATCTTGTATTCTCTCCAAATGTGACCATTTTTCTTCTTTAAGGCAAAGAGACACTTCCTAAAGTAACCTATCCATTTATATTCCTTGGTGTCATTGGCAGGGGGCAAAAGAGCAGCTGCAATACATACTATACAATCAAGCCTTTCTTTTTTCTACAGTTTACATCCATAGTCATCTGACTCAAAACTCATTTATGTCTCAAATGTCTCTGTTCCCTGTCTAGCTAATGTGAAGATTCCATATAAATTCATTCTTACTACAACTATTCCCCCATTTACAGACTTCAATCCAAACAGATTTATTTAGTTTGAATTCCAAAAGCTGTAACTCTAACTTATGCATTTAAATTTTCATCTTTCATTATTTTCTTTTACCTGTGATATCCATACTTATAATATATAACCTTCAAAAGTTTCTGCAAAACCTCTTTTCTTTTTCTGTAACTCTGCATAATCCAGATTGCTCACATTAATAAAAGCATAGTATTTCTTCTATTATTTCTGATTTTACTTTTTCTTTTTCCAAACTTTATTTTCATATATTTTGGACTTTCTTGGGATTTTATTTCCTTCTATCTATTTAGCCATAATTTTGTTATCTCCTTTATTCCTTTTCTTTCCTTTCTCTTTAAACTTCCCTCAAATTTATGGCCCAATACATACAGTCCCCTTCCATCTGCAGAAGCTCTGATCTTTCTTCTTTTTCTTTCTGTGCCTTTTATCATTAGATATTTCATTTGCTTTCCTCTTTTTCTTCTTTCATGACTATAACGTGGACTTATTCTTCTTTAACATTATCTTCATCCATATCTCAAGCCACTTTTTTGCTGCCTTCTTTCTGTAATGAACCCTGAATAAGTTTCCATGTTCATTCGTTCTGTGATTTAGAATGATGTGATTTTAGGAATTTTTATAACTGTTTCTCTTTTCATTCTAAAGATTACAAAAGACACAATAAGCATAGAAGCAGTATTATTACTGAGAGCTAACAAATATTTATTGAGAGCTTGGAAATATTTATGAAGAGCTTATTAAATACTAGTTCTTGTGCTTAAGTATTTTACCTGGCAGGATTCTTTGGTGCAAATACCCATTGTCTCTTCATTTGAATGTCGGCAAAACTGAGTTTTGCTGAAAAACTATCTAATTTAAGATGTAGTTTGCAGAAGTTCATAGGAGGAAGAGGCAGATCAAATACTCAACCAGCTAATCTTAAACCTTATCTCTCTGGCTCTCAGAAATAAATCTTCCCACCAGTATATGCTTTGTTTCGGTACCATTATGCAATAAAGCAAGACATGAAATTAAGCCCTACAAAGATCATTCAGATAATGTGAACCAGTCAGGTAGAGAATTAGCAGCATGGTAAACATACTCATCAAACCAAGCAGCTACCCCTCTGCTGGGATCTGCCCCTCTGGCTGAGAGAGGCCATGTGCTTATGGGGCTCAGTATTTGCTAGAATTTTTGATTAGCAAAGTCAGGTAGAAATAAAATATTATCAAATTTTTCATTAGAAAAGTTGCAGCTATTTAAAAAATCAAAAAGGACACCAGCAAACCAAAGATATTTGCATGCATAATACAATTCATCTTCTTATTCTTTATGGAACAGATTTTCTATGTGGGGGTGGTCTGACCACCAAATTCATAGTGCATGCATGTCTGTTTATGTAACAATCTCCTTTAATTGTCATTTATGCCATACTTAAAGATAATTTCATGAAAGTAATCAAATGATTCAAAAAGATATAAAGAAAGAAGTGATAATCTCCTTTCATTCTGTTCCCTTTCTTATTCTTTCCTAGTCATTTTGTTGCCAAGTTCAGTAAGATTCCTAGCTATACTCAGTTTATATTTCATTTCAATATTTAGTTTATTCATTAGTTTGTTGTTAGTTGCAGGAAGAACATCATCATTTATAAATGCCTTATTACTATTACTGCATGATCAGTTTGTATATTTTACCATAAAATCTGAAAGAGGTTACTTGTGTTTTGACCATTTAATTATACCTTTTAACTAGTACTTCTGTATATTACTATATAAACAGAAAACCACTTTTGCAACAGGCTACTATATGTAGATGATATCTTGGTCCATGTTTCTAAGAAAATTTGAGCAGTCCCTTATGTCATCCTAAATGAAAAGCTTATATAGATGATAAGCCTCATTTTCATTTCAAGACATTTTGTGTTCTTACTTGTATGGATTCCTTGGTCATTGATCAATTTAATTTTTGTTAAAAAAGTTTTGAGGGTTTTTTTGAGGGTGAATTCTATCAATTCAAATTCATACATGAGAAAACTGACACAGAGAAATATTAATATCTCTCAGGGCCACAAAAGTAACTACTGACCAATCAGGAAGAAGAACGTAAATGTTATTTCTAATACTCTATTTCTTATACTGAGGTATTATGCTTTTTGTTTGTCAGAGCATATTTATACCCCTTATACCATCACAATTTTCACAATAGGTGTTACACATGGCATTGAGTTTTTGTTTCTCCAAATGTAAAACACTCCATCATCAGTTATAGGCTGAATCTCCAAATAGTATTAATATATTTACTTAAATTAGGAATAAGACATTTTTGAAAATGTATTCTTTTCAGATAAGACAATTTTAACAAATGTTCCTAAAACTTTAATGCAAACCATATATGTCAACATTAAAGAAGTTATATTAGGTGGAAAGAGAAAGTAGGCTAAAAATACTTTTATTATTGCCTAATTACAAATTATTTACTATAACAGTTGTTAACCAAAAAATTAAAGCACATATATGCATATATATTTATATGTATAAATATATATATGGAAAAAAGATGTATTAACTTGACATATTGAGCTATAATGATTTTTGAAATTTGATCACAATGCAATTATATATTTGTCTCACTTTTATCTCTTTAACTGTCATTTCAATTAAATTTGTTTATTGAAGACATAGAATAAACATTGAGAGATGCAAAGCAGCCCTGTTCCTACTAGGAAATACATAGCTCTAGGGTAACTTTTAAGTGAAATACCAAATTGTTGATTTGGAACTTTAAAATGTCCAATCTTAGGTGTTCAGAATTTACCACTTTTCATCTTCAAGAAAAGTTTTCCTCCCTCAGCTGCTGATGCTTTTGTTTTTCTATTCACCTTCTTCTCCACTCATAGGGTCAGGGGAGGGGAGAGGAAAGGAATAAAGAGAGAAAGTATTTCGTGGCTTGGAAAGAGGTGTAAAGTTGACTTTCTGTGCTCTGTCCTATGAGGTGTGTAAAATCGACACTCTCCTTTCTCCTTTGTGAAGTTCTTCCAATACCCAGTTCATGGATATTTGTGACTTCCCCTTTCAGCTACTGTTTTCCCATTCCATATAGACCTCTCCCAGCTGGAGACCCATTAATCTCCAAAGCAAGAATAAAAAACTGCTTTACACTGTCCTCCCACATCTGGTCCACGTCCTTCTCCCACATCCATTACCTTGACAAACTTGTGGAATTTGGCTTCCTCTGTGATTCCTGCAGCCACTTCATCGCTCCCTCCTTTGTTCACGTCCTTTGCCTTGTTGGGTGAGGGTCAGTGCCTGTTCACTCTGTTCCTCATTCTGAAAAAGTTCACCTCAACTCCAAGCTCTAGGATATGTTCTAGAACCAACTGCCAAGGCTTAAATCTTATCATTCCCACAGGACTTTGTATGAGTTACCTCATTTGTCCATGCCTCAGTTCCTCATTTATAAAAATAAGAAATAATAGTAATGGTATCTGCATCTGAAAGTTTTAAAATGTTGATTTTTAAAATTATTCTCACCAGTTTCACTGGGGAGTGAGTGGAATTGCTTGCCGGTCAGGTCACAAGTGAACCCCTTCAAATAGAGATCAAGTAACATTTGTATATTTAATAAAATAGTGGAAGAACAAAATAAGAAAAGGTCATTAGGCTTTATGTCAGGATCCATAAAATTCGAGTTGAAGTCCTTTATCATCCCCTAATGGAGTGATCTTGGGAGAGTCACTTAAATGACCATGTGTCCTCATCTATAAAAAATATTCCACTTTGAAAAATATTTGGATATTAACATCTCAAGATATTTAAGAATCCCTCACATATCATCTATTTTTCATGGAAATAGAATGACCTATCTTCCAATTTTGTTAGGACAATGTCAGCTTCTGAGCATGTTGCCCTATATAGTATAATTTGAGTACCCTGCACACAACCAAAAGTCATGATAAAGTTACAGGACCCCAGCCTTCTGGTGCCACTGAATATCTCCTTAGTACTGTCTTCACAGTTAGTGTCTATCTGGTCTCAATAAAAGAGTGCAAAGTCACTCAAAATCTGAGCTCCTGGAGCAGCCTTATGCACAGTGAGTTCTGTAAATGATGTGGCTATAAAAGAAGGCCCAAGGATTCCTGGCTGGATGTTAATTTAACTGCAGCCATATACAAGGTGTTTTAAAGTGTAAGAAGAAAAGGCTCCCTATTAATATCTATGAATGTATTAGAACTCCCATGCACCAATCAGGGGGAGCCAAAAAGCAGGTTTAAAGAATAAACTTTATGAGCCACAAATTGCACTTGAAATGGAATATCTGGGAAAACATAAATATTTTCCCTACACCTACCTTTGAGAGTAGCGTACTGTTCTGTAGGACAGTGCTTGATTGTGCTTAAAAATCAATTTTAGAACATCCTCTAGTTTAATTGAACAGAAGCCGGAAGTGCTTCTTAAAAAAGATACTGTGCTACAGGTAAACTCAGGAGAATCAGTGAAACCTGTGGATTTAGGTTGGGTAGGTCACCAAGGAGTATCTCATCAGGGGAAAAAGATAGGAGAGGACTGTGGTTTGTTAACAAGACCTTCATTAGTCACTCATCAACTTTATAACAGTCATAATAGCATTTATTCTCTGCTTCTTTGTTGATAATTTTTGCTTCATCTTAAAATTATGTATATATCGATCATCAGATTGTGAGTTGCATAAAACCAGAGACTGTCTTTTCTCCAGTTTCTCAGTCCTAGCTTGCACAATGTCTTTCATATGGAATAAATATGGATGCTTGAGGAATGAAAGTATATGTATCTTAGGTCATAAACACCTATATATTCACCATAAGACATACCTATTTACTTTTCACTGACCCCAATATGTTCCAGTTTATATTATTTTAATATTTTATTAGAATAGGTTGAGCCCTATTTAAAAGGCAGTAGCTAACACACACACACACACACACACACACACACACACACACACACACACACCTTTATCACCAAGGAATTAATCAAATCAATGTCCATAGAAGCCAGAGGAACTACAAACCATTTAATATCAGTCATTAATTCATATTCATATATCTATCACTATATTGGATTATATAATCTGAAATATATATTGACTGAACAAAAGCTTTATGGCCAGTAAGAGTAACTGCCTAAATTTACATTATGATCATTAAATAATAGAAATTCTCAGAAAACTGATTGCAAACCTATAAATAATGCTGAACAAAAAATAGTTTCAAAGTTGATTTTTCAAACTTTGTTGTTCCATTTCACACACCATTTTCTTTTGTGAAATTTGTTCCTCATTCTAGTGAAGGCAGTCCTACTTCAAAAGACTATAAAAGAGACAGAAGATTACACACAAAACTTAAAAGTTATAATGAGCAATTTCTTTTTAAAAATCCTGTTTGTAATTCTCTTACTGATTCTTGTCAATACTTGTTTTTGTACTTAAGCCTCACAATAATAGACAATTTTTTTAGCAATTGTTGAAATTCTTAGTGTTTTCTAAGAAGAGATTATGATCAATGGATCTAGTGCAGCCTAATCTAATGAGTGATTTTTCTATATAATAAGAAAGCCTTGAAGAATTGGGTGCCATTTAAATTCTTCCTAAACTCTCTTTCAGCAGTTCTCAGATTGAATTCCTCTTCCCTCCAGAAACGTGCTCTTCCTTTTATGTTTCCTGTCTCTATCAATAGATTACCTCCCTTCTAATCACTGAAGCTGGACAGCTCCACATTATCCTTGATACTTTCTTTCTTGTCACCAGTCAGATTTCATGATCAATTATGCTCTTAAAACCCTTGCCTCTCCAGCTGCCACTAAACCAGCCTTTTGTCATTTTTTCCTGCTACAATAATCTTCTAACTGGCCCTTTCCCTCTCAATTTGATTTTCTATAATGCAGTAGATTTATCTTCCTGAAACACTAATATGCTTATATTGCTTGCCAGGTTAAAAAAGTTGAGAAGCAACTATTTTCTTTCATATTTTGGGAATACAGAGTGATAATTTAACTCATCTATAGAGTGCATAATTATGAAATCAGGATTATTGATACTTCCATCTACTTAAATATTTTACAAAAAATTGTGATTAACATGTAACAATAATTGTACATGTTTTTGCAGTACTGTGTGATTTTTTTAATGCATATAGTATTGTGGGATTCATTATGAGGGTTTCATAGAGTTGCATCTTGAATTTTGTACTTACTCTCTCCCTCTTTACCTCTCTATGCTGCTTCCCCTGTCCCAAATTTCCCATTACCCTTGCATTCCACTATTCCCCCCCATGATGAGTCTCCTTGTATTTTCTAATCATACACAATTATATATATCAGAATTCAAGATGCAACTTTATGAAACCCCCATAATGAATCCCACAATTTTATATATATATATATATATATATATATATATATATATATATATATATATATATTCTTTAAGGTAGATCTTTAGGGTTAGGTTAGGTGCCATCGAGTCAGTATCCGACTCATAGCGACCCTCATGGGGTTTTCAATGGCTGACTGTTTCGGGATTGCCATGGGAGTGGATTGCCAGGCCCTTCTCCCATTTTTGTGGTGCTGGGAATTGAACTTGGGACCTCAGAGACTGCAGCGCAGCGCTCTACCAACTGAGCTAAATCCCAGCCCCTAAGGTAGATCTAGCCTCCACATATGAGTGAGAGCATGTGATATTTCTCTTTTTGAGGGTGGGTTATTTCTCTTAAAATGATGATCCATTTTGCCACAAATGACATAATTTCATTTTTATTTACTGCTGAAGAATATTCTATTTTGTACTATTTAAAAAGCATATATGTCTCCCAGTTGCAATTTAGTTGTCAGTGAGCATATTTTACATGGTCCATGTTGTTAAATTTTTTGATTGGTCACTATGTAATAATTTAGAGAATTAAGCTATTTTATGCTTTCCTTGAGAAAAAGAGCAACTAGACACAATGGCTTGACCCTTCCTCCTGCCAGGCTAATTTACTGCCCCCATATAATCTCCCAAATGCAAGGTCTCTCCCTGTCACTATGGAACCCACTACTCCCTATTGTCTCCATGCCTCCTTAGCAATGAGTTGTTGTTAGGTGCCATCCAGTGTCCGACTCACAGCGACCCAAAGTACAACAGGTAGAACACTATTGTCAGTGCTTCTCTGCCATTCATAGGGTTTTCAATGGCTTATTTTTGGGGGACATGGGTTGCCAGATCCTTCTCCCAACCCTACAGCCCCTGGTGTTCCTAGTTGGTCTCCCATCAAGTACTAACCAGACCTGAGTCTGCTTAGCTTCTGAGATATGAAGATGTAGAATGCCACAGTAGTAAGGTTGTAGGCTAGCAATGAGAGTATCCTGCAATACTCACTCATATCATTTTTACTGTAATTGCTCTTATAACTTGCTCCCTCAATTGTGTCCTAATGTCCATGTTCCTTAGCACAGTGCTTAGGCCTTCATGAACTGAGTTCATTCTCTTCTCATCTTATCTTCCCCTATTCCCTATCTCATGCTTCAGCAATATCTGACTGCTTCCTACTCCTGGAAGAGAACTGCACAGCCCACTCAGACTGTCTGGGACCAAATTTAAATTTTACCTTTATTAGCTCCAGTATCTTGGACAAACTATTTAATCTCTCTGTGCCTTGAGTGTTACATTTGAAAAGTGGGAATAGTGCCTACCTCCTATGATGATCATGAGGACTTTAAGAAATAAATAGATAGGAAGCTTTCAGCACTTTGTGAATGCTCACTAAATTTTAGCTAATAGTGATTTCCTCGCCCCCCCCTCAAAAACAAAACAAAACAAAACATTTTCCTCATGAAGTTCCATCAGCTGAGCATATTCTTCTGTTATGTTATTCTTTCAGTGGTACATTTCTACTTTTCCTTTAATATCTAATTGAAATGCTAACGTTGGGAAGTATTTTCTGCTTCCCCATTGGAATTAACTGCTCCCTTTGTTTATGAAAGTACTTATAGTTTTATTGGTGGATCTGCCGTTCCTGTCACTGGATTTTCAACTGCTTTGGGGAAAGGATCACATCTTACAGGTCATTTTGTCTCCTGAATATCTAGTTTCCCACTGTACAAATAAATACTCAATGTTTGGAGAAAGCTTATCACTTGTACCAAAGAGGAGTCATGTGTTTGCCTTTCGTGAAGCAAGTAATTATAAGATGAGTTGATCTTGGGGAGAATCATGTATAATCCACTTGCTAGAAAAGTGGAAAACCAAACCAAAGGATGTGGAAACTCAGCAATGTTTATAAGACCAATTACAACAACAAGGACCAGACTGCTAATACTGTCACTTGCTTTTCCTCTGGGTATATAATATACATGAGGAACAAGTACATTCTGATAACAGTGGGATCATGCAGGCAGCACCCCTACGAGATAATTATCTGCCAGGGTGATGGTGGTCACACAAGCCCTGCTACCAAAACACAGTAAGTTCAAAAATGGTGGTGGCATTCACACTGTTGGAGACTATAATTTATAAAGTGCAGAACTACAACTGCCAGTATCTCTTTTGTGCAATAGACTAAGTAAGTCATTTTCCTTATGTGATCTTATCAGTACACTTCTCTCCTTATAACTATGCCATTAGAGCCAACACTGTCCTCCAGCTGTACCCCTGGGGCATCCGATCCCATCAGATCTTGGAAGCTAAACAAGGTAAGGCCTGGTTAGTCCTTGGATGGGAAACCACCTGGGAACACCAGGTGCTGTAGGCTTGGGAGACATACCCGGCAACCCACTCCCAAAAATCAATCTGCCATTGAAAACCCTATGAACAGCAGAGAAGCACTGACAATAGTGTCTCACCTGTTGTATGTAGGGTTGCTATGAGTCAGACACAAACTGGATGGCACCTAACAACAACAACAATAAATATTTGCTCAATGAATAAGTATGAGTCATATGCCTAAGATCATATAGCAAATAAATAGTGGAACTGCTATTTGAGTCTAAGATCTTCCGAGTTTCCTTCCCAGGGAATTTTCTGTTTAACACATTGCCTGATTGCATGACGCCTCTCTTGTAATCTACACAAATTTGTTCCTAGTCCACTGAGCCACTTATATTTTACTAAACATCTATTGTAATTCTCATCTCACATGTTCTGTCTTCACACCTGAACATATTTTCTCTGACTTTTACCCATCTTTTAAAACATAGCTGAAGCATCTCATCCTCTCCTATTTGCTTTATCTGAGTAGACCTGCCTCATGTTGTGGTCCCATAATAACCTCAGCTTTCTGTTCTCATGGCACATGTTAAACACTCTTATTGTACTAAGGCATAGGACATAAAATCCTTGGGGACAGTAAACTTGTCTCATTTTATTTCATAGTCTCAGATACTAGAAGGATCCTCAGCAACTTGTAAACACAGGTGGATATTTGTTCAAAAGCTAAGTGTGTGGAACGGAGGACACAAAATTTCCAAGAATTGCGATGTGGAATTATAGTGATAGATCATAAGGACGAGTCAGCAATTTGCTTGGCTCCGGTAACAACGTATTGCTAAGGACTCACTGTTGCTTGTTCATAATGCTCATCATTTTGTCTTTGCACTCCCTAGTGGATGCAAGGGACACAAATGATTAATTCCCAGTAGAAATTCTCTGCCTATGCTCTAGGTTATTGTTTTCCTGTCTATTACAGATTTTGTCTCACGTTACACACAATTTTCTCCTTTTCTAGCTGTGGGCATTATTTCAAGACCAAATACTCTCACTTGAAGCAGAGACTTATTGTTTCTCCCCAAACTAGTAGGCAGTACATGAAAACAAGAAGAGAGAGCTGATCACACAATAGGTGTAATCTTGTGACCACAAAGTACTCCTTTGCATAAAAAGAAATGTGTCTGTATGGGAGGTTTGGGTTCAGAAGACCAAAAGGTACACATGTAAGAGAAACTGTGAGAACTGAAAAATTTAAAGGCAGTTAGAACATCAGGGTTTGAGTGTGAAGCCTGTTTCTTTGTAGAAGTGAGGGAGAAGGGAGTGCTTTTTATTTCAAGTCTTAGAAGATCTTCTAAGAAAGTAAACTCAAGACTAGGTGAGAATTGTGTGGCTTCATTCTGTCAAAACATATTGCTACGTATAGGCTTAGGGATGTTGCCAATAAAACATTTCCTCAACCCCCGAGGTTCTACAAGAATAGACTCTTGGATAAGATGATTGTTAACAGCACAAGTGTTGATATAGCCACAAGTTAATAGCTACTGGCAAACAACAACCTTTTCTGTTCTGTGTGAATAGTTCTTCCTCTACTAGTCTGCCAAACTAAGCACATTTGATGTGTTTTCAAAGTGGCACACTGGAGTCAATTCATTAATCATTCTCGAATAGTAGGAAACAGAGACTTCTGTATAGGAAGCTACTGGAAAGGTACTCTTTTCTGTATTCAGTTTTAAGCTGGTAGGTGATATTTTCCCTCCTAAAAAAGTCTCTCCTTCCTCTCCTGCTTCTTCAAGGACTACACATTTCTCTTTATGTTAGAATTCATATAACTGCATCACATTTCCTCAAACAACTGAGTGAGGTTGGGAAATAAGAGTATTTTTAAAAGTCATATTTCACTTTATTTGTATATAACATACAAAATACTTAGTGAATGTTTATATTTCCAACCTAACCCTCACTAAGAAGCTACTCCTCTGGATGCACTGGTAGGCTCAATGTTTGGCAACATCATACCCATCTTAGGTAGATGGGAACTATATGGCAATAATTTAAAATTCTCTCCCTATAGGTCCTTGAACTTACCTGCAAGGATGAGATCTGATGGTAGATAGACTTGAGTGGGGGCTTTTGCTCTAATTTTTGTTAACTGCTAGACTTTGGGCAATTTATAACTTTACTTCTCAAAGCCTTGTTTTCCTTCTCTCTAAAATGGGTGTAATTGTAGAACCCACCTCCCTGGGGACTTGTGAGGTCAAATTTGATAAAATATGTAAAATATCTCAGCACAGGGAGGAAACATACTCAGAGTCTTCTCTCTCTTTCCTTTCCCCTCTCCTATTATTCTTTTTCCTCCTTTCTCTTTCTTCCCCCCTCATTAATTAGCTTTGTCCCCTTGCACATTGTTCTCTTTTCTCACACTTGAAACATGTCCCTTTGTTGTACATTCTTTTATGAATTCCATAAGGAAATGAGTCACACTTTAATTTATTGAGATCCCTAAATAAATTAAAAGGAAGGGACTTTTTCTTCTAGTCTGAATCCTATTGAGATTGAAAACAAACAATTGTTTTTTGTAAGATTTTCCTGAGGCTTCTAACTGGAAAGATTTTGGATGGCACCGAAGCAGCTGGCTCTTTTGTTTGGTCCAGGGACTCATGTAGCTGAACATGCAGTGTGTGATTAGATGGAGTCCACCAGCCTTTCATTTCTGCTTCTGGATCTTGGTGAAATGTCCTGTCTCTTTAGAAGGTCAGAGTGAGTTCTAAGTGGTGATTGAATGCAGAGCATACAATGCCTGCTTACTTTAGATTCAAGGCTTCCAACCTGATCAGGCAACAGAAAGCCGATGCTTTGTTTGCTTTCCTGTGAATATAAAACACAAATATTTAATTGATTTTGAGCCTCTACAGTATGCAGCTTTATCTTCCCTCAGGAGCTTCTCCCTCTCCAGTCCCACCTTTGCTCTCAGGGTCCAGCTTTCCATCCTCCTTGGCCTTCCTTGCTGTTTTGCCTCTGCAGTGAGGCTCTGGGCTAATCCTTTGCCTGCTCATTATTTACAACTAGCAAACAAATAAAGCCACTTGGAGAACCATTTCATTTCATTTTATCCTATGTTTAGTGCTTCCTCCTGCAACAGTTATCACTTTCTCAAATTTCCTTGACTTCCTTCACCTTGTATATTTGATGCACGGTCATGTTTCTTAAACTGCAACCCTGGATTCCCTTAATGATTTTCTCAAAAAGAATGTGATTGCTTTCCTGGTTAACTTATATCCAGTTTCTGGACCTAATAACCCAGATCTAGTCTGGCTTAAGTGCTAAAGACCTTATTCCTTCTCATTTCTCCAGAGAAATCCCACATACCAGGCTTGGCTTGATCTTCCAAGAAGGAATCGGGCACTTCGGTAAACTCTTGTCCTCAAAGAGATCTGGCTGGTCCAGGTGTGTCCCTAGCGCCCGCTGTTATTCTTCGGTTGCCTTTAGGTTTCTTTAAGCATGTCCTAAACTGCAGTTAGTCATTTGTTATACGTAGTTACCTTTATTCCTTTCCTCCCCATTCTTTTCTAATATCTTCTCAACTGTTCATCACTTTATTTTCCATTTCTCATAGATACTTATGGCTTAAGTTTCTCACAAAGACAAGAGCAAGAAAAGCAAATTGTTATTTAAGAGTCATAGAAAATAAGCCTAAAAACAACCATAATTAATAGAAAATATAGCTCCACAGTCAATAGAAAATATAGCTCCATCTAAGAACAGAAACACACTCATGACTCAAAGCACACCTGGGGCAGGACCCCCCTCATATTTACATCTCTGCTTATGCTTAAGTCAGTCCCAGCCACACAGTGGGAGATTTGTGGGTGAATCACAGATGACTGGGCACCTCTTCTCCTTTTCTTAAATTCAGAGTCTGTAATGATTTCATATTGGGGTAATACTGACTTGATGTAGGTCAGCTTAAGGGATACCCCAGCCTTGCAAATTGACTTATAGGTGATTTTGTATAAAACAGTAGTCAGGCATGCCTAAGCATTAAGTGTAGCGTGAGTGGATTAGTAACATAATTGTGCCTACAAGGCTGCAGAATTAGGGACTCAGCCTCCAAATGGAAGCTTTCAGAGGTAAAACAGCATGTTCAGACCTCCAAATCTCTCCCCAAGGAACTCTTTTGTATCTCAAGATGCAGGTTGGATGCTCTATATTTCTATCTTTTGTACTCACTGGCTAGAGAACCTTCCAGAAAGCCTCCAGACCTTAGTTTTGCCATCCATAAAATGATAAGCATTAAAAAATAACTGAATCAGATTATTTATTTGAAAAGGTTTGTATATATTGTTTGACTTATTGAATGATGGGTTAATATACATAAAGCATTTAGAACCATGACAGGCAAGTGGTAAGCCTAATATAATATTAGCTCTGTGCTCACTATTAGTAATAGCATTAGCCGTATTGAGTATGCTCCATGCATATGCTGCCCACACAAGGAGAGGCATGCTTTGCAAACATATGTTGCTCAATCACTGAGAAAAATACCACATCACTTTACTTTTCTGTTTCACAGTAATCAGTGTTTTTGAAAGAAAACGTGCTTTTCATTTTTTTGGCATTATTTCTGATGAATTAGCACAGTCCCATCTTTTCCCTACCACATTCTTCCCGAGAATAGAAAATAATTTCTCAGCTCTCACTGTACTTTACTCACAAAATTATACACTTTCTGGGGCCTCCACATGTTTTCCAATACCAGTCACAGAATCTCCTGCCGGGCACAAGGACATTCTTGAAATGGGTGCAGTAGGGGATGAAGCAGGAATGAAACTCTCTGGGCACTTCTGCTTGTGTGTGGTCCTTCCCCTCCCCAAACCCCACCCTTCTGCTCCAGAACACATGCCAAGGGCATTTTACTGAAGGGAAATAATCTCCAGGGTGGCATTTCCCTCCTCAAGATGTGAGAAAATGCATGCCTAGAGAGAAGAGCTTTGGGGCTGAGAAGGGGTGGGAAGGGGTGCAGATTCTTTACTTCTGACCATAAGTTTGCAAACCATTCTCTCCATTCTGGTCTTTAATCACCAGGAAGCAGTCCTAAGAAAAGGGAATGGCATGCATTCAGCTATTCAAACGTTTACCATGGATCCAGGGAAGATGGTTCTATACAATGAAAAGCAAAAAACATGCTACACAGTCCTTCCGTTTAAGTAGGTGGGAAAAAACAGAGCTGTATAATTAAAGCATAATAGTTACATCTTTAAAATATGTGGTGAGAGGTGAGTACAGAAGAAGAATTTCTAGGAATATCCTGGGTAAGGGAAGCTTGGCATGCCAAAGGCAGTGAGCTTCTAGGCAGAAGAATGGCAAATACAAGATAGGGAAGATGGCAGCAGCATTGTGCTTAGGGATCTCCAAGTGAAACTAAAAGTGGCCGTACACAGGTGTGGATTAAGAGACAAGGGAGGACAGGGAGGCAAAGGCCAAGGTGTAAAATTCACCTGCCTTGCTAAAGCTATTGGGAGTTTTAAAAATTGTGCAAGGGGAAGTTCTTAAAAAGATTTTTGCATAAGGAAAATAGTCACACTAATCTGCATGTTAGTAACATGAGCCTAATGACAGTTTTAAGGAAGACTTTGTATATGGCTGGGGGTGTTTGGTGGACTGGAGAAAGGCTGGGCAGATAGTGGGGTGTTAGAGTAATTCTACTGAGAAATGGCACTGCCCTGAACTATGACAAGAAATGGGATGCAAAACAGAAGATCCTGTGAGGTACAAAATGGCAGTAGAAAATGATCACCTGGATTCTGATCTGGGCTCTCAGGTGGCTGGTGATTCTCTTCACCTGACACAGAAAATAGGGGTTGTTTGGAAGGCAGTAGGTTCATTTCATCCCTGTTGAGGTTGAGAAAGCATCACAATATTCACGCAAACCGTCAGTGGACAGGAGCCTATAAGAAGAATTTTTACTGGATATTAGGTTATCAGTATAGATCTGCATGGGCTGGTTTATGTGCTTGAAATATACCTGCAGAAAGAGAGAGTGGGTGATAACTGGAACCATAATGAAAGCCGTGTAGCATTGTTTTTCTTGTTAGGTGCCACTGAGTTGGGTCCATCTTACAGCAACCCTCATAGGGTTTTTGATGGCTGATTGTTGATTATTTGAGGATTCTTTTGGGAGTGGGCTGCCAGGTCCTTCTATCATTTTTATGGTGCTTGGGATTGAATTTAGGATCTTACAGAGCACAGAGCAGCATTCTACCAATTTAGCTAAACCCTAGCCTGCTGAATAGCATTGTTGATGTTGTTGTTAGGTGCTGTCGAGTCAGTATCTGACCCATAGCAACCTTAAGTACAACAGGCGAAATAGTATTGTTACTGCTTCTCTGGTATTCATAGGGTTCTCAGTGGGAGATTGTTTTTTGGGAGTGGGTTGCTAGGTCCTTCTCCCAAGCCTACAGCACCTGGTATTCCCAGGTTGTCTCCCATCCAAGTACTAAGCAGGCCAGATCCTGCTTAGCTTTTGAGATCTGAAGGGATCGAATGCCACAGTGATATGGCTGCAGGTGCTGCATAGCATAGAGGTTCAAAAATGGACTCTAGATCTATAGTGATTGAATTCAATTTCCAGCATCATAACTTATGAACTGTTTAATCTTAAGCAAATTGTTTAACTTCTCTGAGCATCATTTACTCACCTATAAAATTCAGGTAATAGCAGCATCTATCTCATAGCATTGTTGGGAATACTAAAGAAGTTAATGATTTAAATATACTTGGACAAGTGAATGACACAAAGTTAATTGTTAGTACGTTGCTATTAGGTGCCACTGAGTCCACTCCCACTCAGTGATCCTCATAGGGTTTTCAATGGCTGATTGTTTCAGAAGTGGGCTGCTACATCCTTCTCCAATTTTTATAGTGCTAGGGATAGAACCTGGGTCCTCAGAAAGTATGGAGCAATACTCCACCAACTGAGCTAGACCTCAGCACAATTATTGGTATGTTGTTGTTGTTGTTGTTGTTGTTGTTGTTGTTGTTAGGTGTCATTGAGTGGAATCCAACTCATAGGGTTTTCAATGGTTGATTGTTTCAGGATTGTTTCAGGAGTGGATTGCTACATCCTCCCATTTTTATGGTGCTGGGGATCACACCCAGCTCCTCAGACAGTGCAGAGCAGCACTCTATTAACTGGGTAAACTACAGCCCAGTTATTAATATAGACACAAATTTTTATTATGAATGATAGACATTAGGAAATGTTTGTGGTGGGAGCAAATGAAAGTTTAGCAAAGAGCCCTAGAGAGCCCCAACATTTAAATGTAGAAAAGTGGTCTGAAAAAAAAAAGTACAAAACAAAGAGGCAAAGAGGAAGGAGGAAAGGACCAAGAAAGAATTAGGTCCTGGAAGTGAGTGGAGGAGAAGTTTTCCCCAAGAGTATCTCACATGGGCAAATGCTCACACACAATTCAACTAAGATTAAGACTTATGAGTGTCTTTTAATTTGTCAGCATGATATTATTACTGGAATGAGCATATTTTCAGCAAGATGACCATAATCAGTAAGGTGAGGATGAATAAAGGACAAAGATATGAGAATACTTGTTACCTGGTGCTCTTTCAGGAAGCTTGGCCATGTGAGGGAGAAGGGAGATAAAGGAATAGCTGGACGGCTGCGGGATGTGGAGGGATGATTTGTTTTCATTAATGGTAATATTTGTAGTTTTTGGTATGAGAGAGACATAACTATGTATATAAAAGAAGAAGAAAATAAGCTTGAAAAATACATAAAAGAGAATAAATACATCAGGCAAGCTTCCTGATAAAAAATGAATGAGAGTTTTCTTTGCTCTCAATCTACTAGAATGGTACTTGAAACAGCAGCTTTCCCTATATTATCTAACCCTGACCCGATTTCTGGCAATATCCTAACAAATCTGATGGTGAGTATTTTGAGATCTGTGTTCTCTTATGATCTGATGTCAATTTGAGGCCAGTCCATACATTGCTTCTCCCTGTAAATCTAATGCTCTGGTCTGTGCTGTCCAACATAATAGCCATGAGCTACATGTACCTGTTTATATTTAAATTTAGTTAAAGATTCAGTTTTCTATTTGTGGTAGTTGTGTTTATAATAGGGATGTGGCTAGTAGTCCTGATATTAAAGAGTACAGACACACAAGGCTCCTTTGGACAGTGTTCTAAGTTTCAGGGGTTTGTCACATATGAGGAGTTCCTGATGCAGCTCATACCATCACTGTGTTGACCTTGAACCTTGAGTGTGGTCTTTGCTACCTGGTCTCTAATGAGTCCTCACTATGGGGCCCCACTGTCTTTTAATCTCTTATAGCATCATTTGTTAGTTCTCTTCCTTAAGAAATTCTTTTCTCATTAGCCATAGATGTCTCTCTTGAAGAACTTGGGAAAACTTTTGTTGCCCACTGACTTAGGAGATATGAAGACTAACTGTCCTCTTTGTTGAATGTAGTCTGTCATTGAATTATATCTCCTCATTCTGAACCTACCTTTGCGCTCCTTCTATCTTGACTGAAAGGGAGTTTGGCAGAGCAGCTAACAATGTAGAGTTTGGATTCAGAAAGACAAGGTATTAGAGAATTTTATGTGTGTCACATGTACACAATGCTTAACCTGATAGAGATTCATTTACCTCATCAGTGGAATAGGAATGAAAACATTCCATTTCCTTGGCTCTTAGAGGATTACACGGTATAAATAAATTTGTCTTCTTTCTGAGGATTACAGGACACAAACTTGCCTCCCTGCCTTCCTCCTTTAACTTCCCTTCCCTTCCCTTCTTTTTCATTTCTCTCCCTTCCTCTTCCTTCCTTCCTTTCCTTCTTCTTTTCCTTCTCTTCATCCTCTTTCTCCTCCTTCCCTTCCCTATTCCTCCTCCTTCACTTCTTCCCCCTCCTCCTCTTTTCCTTCTCCTTCTTTGTCCTCCTCATCCCCTTCTCCTTCTCCTCCTCCTCCTCATCATTGTCATCTTCTTCCTCCCCTTCTTCCTCCCCTTCTTCCTCCCCTTCCCTTTCTCCCCCTGCCCCTCCCCCTCTCCCTTCCCCTCCCCCTCCTTCTCCTTCTCCTTCTCCTCCTTCTCCTTCTCCTTCTTCTTCTTCTCCTCCTTCTTCTTCTCCTTCTTCTTCTCTTTCCTCTTCTTCCTTCCTTCCTTTCCCTTCCTTTTCTCTTTCTTTCTTTCCTTCTTCCTTTTTTCTTTCCTTTTTGCCTTCCTTCCTTCCTTCCTTCCTTCCTTTCTCCCTCTTCTCCCTCTTTATTTCCACTGGATCACTTCCTTCCATCTTCCTTTCCTTTTTTCTCTCTCTTTTCTTTTTTTGTCTCCCTTTATTTCTTGAGTATGCTTCCAGAACTCTGTCAGAGATTATATTTGATGGGAGGTACAGAGCCCATAAGGACACAGCTTAAGTGAACAGGGGCTTTCTCTTTGCTCCCTCCAGGATTAAGGCTGGCAATGAGCAGGGACCTGCCTTGGCTGGAAGAATCAGAGTTTGGCCCCCAATTTCTTGGCCTTTATTTTATGCTGGCATGGTCACTGCTGCATGTCCAGTTGTCAAGACTATGGTTCACACTGAAAGGGGGAGGACAAGCAGGTTTTATCTGTGGAGGCAAAAGATTTTCCCAGAAAATCCTGAGGAATCCAGAAGGTTGCCTATAATCTGCCTTCCTTTCCTTGAAGAGAAAGTCAGGAAAAGGACTGGTGAGAATAATGTGGCTCCAGATAACCTATAGACTCTCCACAAAGAAAAACATGAGCTTCTTTATGTTCATGTTTCTTTCCTAACTCTCAGCTCCTGTGGGACTTTATTTAGTAGAAATTATTATCACTCACTCAATTTGTCTCTAAATGGCTCTCGCCAAGTGGTCCTTGTCCCTGCTCACAACCATCTGACTTTAATCCCTTGCAATTTAAGCTGATGTTTTCTACTTTCACAGTGTAGGCCCAATAATATATTACTAATAACTTGATTTAAAATGTGTTTCTGTACATTCTTTATATAGCCTCTGGAATCAACTTTTCATGTATTTTTTGAAAAATGTAATCAATAGTCATGTACTTAGTTCCTCTCACGATTCTGACTTTGTATGCATTCAAGTCAGAATATTCTTCCTATCACAGAACATAACACAAAAAACTTTCTTCATAGAGGATAAATAGCTGCCATTTTATAATAGATTTTCTTCCTAAAGTGTCTGTTATTTTCATATTTGTGTTGTCCATTATTAATCCAAGTATAACTATATGTGACTGTTTTTAATATTTATTTGAATATATTGCATATTCATCATTATATTTGTGTATCATACTGTAGAAATGGTTAATATTCTTTCGTGCTCATTGTTAACCTTTTCACATTATTTGACTTTACTTATTCCATAATTGCATTCCTTACTGTTTGAAAAGAAGAAAAAAATTAAGAAAAAAATGGATAATTCAGTGATCCCTTGATATACCAAACATTCTCTAAATTGGTGACCCTCTGAGTAATGCCAAAACTTATGCCATACCAAACACTCTCATTTTGATGTGAACATAAATATTGCACATAAAGCCAAGCCTCTTGAATGAGGCACCCCGTGAAGAATGTTAAAAGACCTACCATACTCTCAGCTTAAGCAGTACCAATGCTGAAGTTAAGAACATCTGTTTGGAATGATTTTCCAGTAAGAACTGCTTCTTTTACAAGGAAAAATCTGAAGAAAACGTCAAGTGCTTAACATTACATCATGCTACAGACTTTCTAGACTTCTGTAAGGCTCTCAGTTGTGTGAATTTACCTCCACTCCCAAAAAACTGTTACTAAAAGCTAGCCCTTTCTCATGCTCAGCACATTTGCAGAGGTTCTCTGTTGAAAGATGGACATCTCAGCCAGATCTATGCTGGAAATGCATTTTTAAATACAGTTTTAAAATAAAATCTGCACTGTGTAAGCACGTACTAAATAATCTGTGTTAGAGGCAGGGGGAGGCAAAACAACTTAAATTAAAATAAAGCAAAACAACCTTAAAACAATTATGATTCATGAAGCAGGTGTGAAGGGGAATGATTCTCAGAATCGTAAATCACATATGTTAAGGCTGGCCTTTACCCTTGCAAGTTTCCAAAAGGAGAATTTCTGCAGTGTAAAGTATAACTCAAGTAACAAAAGCATTCATGAGACTGAAGAGCAGAACTAAGAAAAGCATATATGTAAACAGAGAGCACAATTAGAGATGTGCTGATTCTTTAAGTGAAAGCCACCTAATAAGTATTGTAAGGCTGAGAAGGGGAAAGTTGAGGAGCAAAGACATATTTGGAGGTCTGATTCTAAAACTCTTAATCATGTGATAAGTGCAGTAACCTAAATCAGCTTCACTTTCCCTATCTTAAAATGACATAAAACCAAACAAGAACCACTTTGATATCCAAATAATAGGACTATCTCACTGTGGGAGCCAAATGACTATGCTTGTAGAAGTGCTTTGTGAATGTAAAAACACCATGAAATGGTTGTTTTGTACTGTTTTAAAGAGTTATAAGAAACACAGAAGTTTCTGAAAACTTTGTTTTAAATCTTGAAGGTTTTAAATGTTTTTGAGCAAAAAGTGGAGGGTTTATGTTCAATTTTTAATTTAAATAAATTATTAAATATTAAATATTATAAACAGAAAAAGCTAGTATATAAAATATTAAGATATTTACCAGAGGATTTCAAATACTGGCTACTCCCCATTTACTACAGTCATCTACTTTTCCAGTTGTCCCTTATATAGGCTATTGAAAATCTGGTGCTACATAAGTCACAAGTTTCCAAATTCTACTCCAAAAAAAGTCCCATACTTCTCCCAGGACTATTTGATATCTCAGAGATAACAGGACTCAAGATGAGATTGGGTGTGAACTCTACCAGTGAAGTTGTCATAAGGGAATACTCCTTTTTCATGCAACAAAAAAACTTAGAAGAAATTAAATTTTAAAAAATAAGTTTTTGTACATTATGGCATTATGGCGTATATATTACCTTTTTTTTTTTTTTTTTTTCAGTACTGAGGGTTGAAACCAGAGCCTCCTGCTTGCATGCTCTGCAAGTGCTGGACCACTGAGCTGCACCTTCAGCCCATTTTTTCTTTTTTTTTACTTTTTGAGACAGGGTCTTATTAAGTTATGCAGACTGTCTCTGGTCTCAAACTTGTGATCCTCCTGTCTCTGCCTTCTAAGCTGCTGGGATTACAGGCGTGTGCCACCATGCCCTGCTTATTACCATATTCTTGAAAATTGCTTGTTGTTGTTGTTGTTGTTTGCCATCGAGTCGATATCCGACTCATAGTGACGCTCACAGGATTTTCAATGGCTGACTGTTTCAGGATTGCCTTGGGAGTGGATTGCCAGGCCCTTCTCCCATTTTTGCGGTGCTGGGAATTGAACTCCAGGCCTCAGAGACTGCAGTGCAGCCCTCTACCAACTGAGCTAAATCCCAGCCAGGAAAATTGCTTAGTGTAGGTTTTAAATGTTCTCACCACAAATGAGTCTGTGAGGTAATGCATATATTAATTAGCTAAATTTAGCCATTCCACAATATATACATATTTCAAAACAACATGTTGTGAGAGATAAACGCTTGCAATTTATGTCTTTCAACTAAAATTCACCAATTAAATAAAGGAAGTTACTGTTTCCCATATCAAGGATATATTGCATTCCAAAATTTCTCTTTGCTCTCATGAGGTTATGTATGTTGCTATTCCAAACATCAATGAGCCCTCCTAATAATATACTACATTTATTTTAATGCAATAACTAGGCTTACAGAGTGTATCTGACTTGATACTCTAATCTGTCTTATCCACATTATAGTCACACATGGCTCTTTGTATTTAAATATGAATTGTTGTTGTTGTTGTTAGGTGCCTTCGAGTCAGTATCTGACTCATAGCCACCCTCATAGGGTTTGCAATGGTTGACCGTTTTGGGATTGCCTTGGGAGTGGATTGCCACATCCTTCTCCCATTTTTGCAGTGCTGGGAATTGAACTTTGGACCTCAGAGACTGCAGTGCAGAGCTCTACCAACTGAGGTAAATCCCAGCTGATTTCCTCAGTCATGACAACAATATACACAATGCCAATAGCCATCCCCCCACATGTCTGTCAGTTTGCCGCACTGTGGGGGCTTGTGTGTTGCAATGAGGC
>VMDO01001284.1:81762-128789 GCA_007922755.1 Pedetes capensis
AAAAAAAAAAAAAAAAAAAAAAAAAAAAAAAAAAAAAATGGGAGAAGGGCCTGGCAATCTGCTCCCAAGGCAATCCCTAAACAGTCAGCCATTGAAAACCCTATGAGGGTCGCTATGAGTTGGATACCGACTCTACAGCACCTAACAACAACAACAATAGCCATCCATCTGTGACCAGTGGCTACCATAGTGACTATTGTTATGGAACATTTTCTTCATTGCAGAAAGTTATACAGGATAGGGTTGGCATAGCTTCTCTCCCATTGGTTCACAGTGACTTCATCTTAAAGAAAGGGTAAGAAAACTAAGTATGAAAAAACGATTCATGGTATTGTAAAGTTCAGATCTTCGAAAGACCTGAAAAACCAAAGCTTTGCCCCAGATTTCTGCTTTCCTCTGAGTGAGATCATGCAATTCTTTTTTACAAGGTGAAGTAACTCAGGCCCAGAACGACCAGGTGACAGGTTCAAGTTCATACCGTGAAGGGGTGTCAGACAAGAGATTTAAAACATGGTTTATTTTTCTCCCATTGCAATGCTGCGTTTATGATGTTACACTGCTGCTTCTCATTCATCACACACCCATAAAAGACAAAGTGCAACAGGCTGCAACTTTATTGACATTGACAGTAATTCATTGTAAAATTTAAAGCCTATTAGAGCATGTCTATGAAAACACACTCACAATGAAACCAAAAGCAAAGTACCACCTCATTATCATAGATGAGCCATGAAAAAATAATTGTTAAAATTATTGAGCAGCTATGTTCTATACACAATAACACATACCTTAAGCACATGATGTCATTATCATAGTTAACAGCCCAATAAATTAGTATTGTTATAGATAGGGAAACCAACTTAAAGTGGTTAAATAGTATACTTAATATTACAAAACCAGAAAGTAGCAGATGTCCCAACACTTAAATCCAAGTGTGCTTGACTCTAAAGCCCTTTGCCCCAACCAGATCCCTCTATAAGAATATCCTGTGAAGAGTGAGCCAGGGAAAATGTTCATCCAGATCTTACTGTAAAACAAATTTTTTTGTGTCTGATGGTGTGGGGTGTGTGCTTGTGCACATTTGTTTTTGTATGGTGAGAGAGAACATTAGTTTTCATGGTGTTCATATATAGCTACTGAAATTTCTATTTTGACTGATTTGTTTCAGGAAGATTAATTCATATACTGAAGGTAACAAATGTTAAGGAAACAGCAAAGATGTAAAAAATAAAGATTTATTAGTTTATTAAGGACAGATTAATCAAATTTAAAAAGCAAGCAAATTCTTACTGGTACACCTATCTCTCTCTTCCTCTCTCTCTCTCTCTCTCTCTCTCTCTTTCTCTCTCTCTTTCTTTCCACATGCTCACTTTGAGAGAGGTGAGTTGATTTTTTTTTAAAGTAATATGTAGTATTTATATAAGACAAGAGGTCTGCTCATATGAATAGGAATGTGTATTAGTCAACCAGTGAGTTGCTGTGGCAGAAAAATCAAATGAAGCAAACTTATGGAAGGCAATATTTATTAGGGGTCAGGATTAGAAGATCGTACATAATGGTGTTGGGGCAGGTGTGGCAAGGGCAGACAGCAGGGCCTGTGGCAGAAAATTTCACATCTTCATGATCAGGAAGCCAAGAACACAGAGAGAAAGAGTAATCAGAAGCGTAGGTCTGGGTAAAACTACTGAAGGCCAGCCCTGAGGGGACTCACTTCTGCTAAGCTAGACCTCACCTCTCAAAGTTCCATAACCTCCCGGGACAGTGCCACCAGTTTGGGCCCCTTGGGGACCATTTCAATCCAAACCACAATGGAATATAAATATAAAACTCGTTTTTTCATTTCAAAACAATGGGAGAGTATTTACTATCTCTTATGTTATACAAATCATGCCAAGTTTTAGAGAAACAAATATAAATTCAATAGCACTGATGGATTATAGGGGCATTTTTGCTATTGTTAGGTGCTGTCAAGTCCAGTCTGGCCATAGCGACCCTCATAGGGTTTTCATTGGCTGATTGTTTTGGGAGTGGATTGCCACATCCTTCTCTCATTTTGGGTGTTGGTGATCAAACCTAGGGCTTCGTAGAGCACAGAGCGGCACTGTGCTGTATGAACTAAACCCTAGCCCAAGGGGGCATATTTAGCATGTAAGATAAATAATGAAACAACCCCAACCAGATAACACAGTAAAAATAAGACTCTGAGACAAGTATTTGATGAATCAGTATGCTCTTTATTCAAACAAATCTACATCTGCCTGTGAGAATCACCACTAGTAAGAGGATTAGCATGGCTATTCATTTTGAATAGCTTCCATCTATCCTGCCTTGTCTTGGGTAACTGGAAGACAATCTACATAGAATGGTAAAGCTCTTTGTGCCACATGTTTCTTAGGTGGGCAACTTAATGATGAGTTTCCTTTTAGCACATAAATGATCCAACTCCACTTCATCTCTTCTCAAAACATATAATGAAATAGTTACATATGTTAGCACACATCCAGCTGCATTGGGTGGATCTATTACCATTCTCAGCATGAAAACGTTAACATGACATCATGAAACTAGGGAGAACTTTGCATTTCCATAACGTTCTTTCATATTGAACATTAATGGGATGAAAAGTTGTCTCTAACTTAATTGATTTAGCAACAAAGGGAAGCTATGAATAGGAGAAATGTGTCCATCAAGATCCTCTGTCATAGATGAATCATAAGTGGAGGGTGCCTGTGCTGGTGTCCAGATGACCACCAAAAGAATGCAGTCCTTTGGAGCTATTTTTCATACTGCTGGGTCTTGCAATTGATCAAATGCTGAGAAACTTGTTCCTTTCAAACCATGTGCGAGCCATACCCAGGCGATAAGAGAACTTCTTTTAGTAGCTGATGAGCAGGCTTTCTTGTATCCTCAGCACAGCTCACTCTCAGAGACGAGGGCAAGAGCAAAGTTGATTGCCAAACACTTCATTTCTATTTTTCCTATTATCTTTTCATAGGCTTATATTGCAGCCAAATTTTAACACCAGGTACAGAATACTAAATATTAATTTGAAAGAACTTGAGAGAAATCATATTACAACTTCATGGTAAATTTAATTTGAAATGCTAAAAGCAATTCTTTCCCCATACACTGTGTTTGCCTTTTTGGAAACAGGAACATGCAAAGTGATTCTCATTTTGATTAAGTGACTCTGTAATTACAGGGTTCTTATAGCCAGAAAGCAAAGCTCATGCACCATGGGAAATGGACAAGTTCTTATTACTTGACAATTTATCTTCCCAAGGCTTGCTAATCATTTCACCCAACAACCAATTGAATCCATTTAAATGTAATCTTATCTTGCAATATTGCATGGATAAAAGATGCAGTAGCTCTCAAATCATATTTTTTTTCAGTAAGGGAGGCATTGAAATTCACATAAGTCTTGGTAATGTTTTTAAAAAGTGAAGGGAGAAATGAGACATGGTGGTACAAACCTGCAATCCTAGAAATCTTCTCTGGAGGCTGAGGCAGAAGGATCTACAAGTTCCACGTCAGTCTGGCCTGCACAGTGAGACCCTATCTTAAAAGAAAAATAGTGAGTGGAGAAAATGTGTAAGCAATCATTGTCATTTTATTTATTTATTTATTTATTTATTTATTTCACTTCAACACTTTGATTTGGCAATATTGTTGTGTTGATTTAGTTCTCCAGAGAAATAGAACTAATAGAATATTCATATATATAGGAGGGTGTATTAGAGGACAGACTCATATGATCACAGAGGCTGAAAAATTCAGTAATAAATCATCTACAGGGGAGACACACAGATGTCAGTGGGGTGGCTCAGTCTGAAAAGCTGCAAGTCTCAGAACTAGGGAGGCTGATATTGTTGCCCTCAGTTGGAGGGAAAATATCCAAGGACTCAAGAGACCCCTTGGTGTAAGTCCCAGAGTTCAAAGTTCAAGGATATGGATTCTGATGTCCAACGACAGCAGAAACAACCCTGTTTTGGAAGGAAGAACTAGAAAGAGAATTTCCCCCTTCTGCTGCTTTCCAATTCACCTGAGTGCCCTGATCTTAGATGGTCCTGGACAGAGAGGGAAGAGCTTCTCCACTTGGTTGGATGACCCACATGCCACTCTTGTCTGGAACTATCCTCATTGACACACCTGAGTTATATTCTAACTATTGTCTAGGCATCCTTCAGCCCAGTCAAGTTGCACCTTAAAATTAACAACCACAATGCCTATTACATTTTCCCAGTAATGCTTAGGGCATGCAATTATGCAAATTTTATTGTATGAATTTTTTTTCACTACTGGGAGGTTGATCCAGGGTCTGGTATATGCTAGACAACTGATTTACCCTTTGTATTTTTTATTTTGAGACAAGTCAGTCTAAGTTGTGCAGTCTGCCTCTGGCCATGAGTTTACAATACTCCTGCCTCTGCTTACTGAGTGGCTGGGATAACAGGTGTGCACCAAGGTGCCTGGCTTATTTTATGAATTTTTGTAAAGAAAAGCCGTTGGAAAGGGCAGAGGTCACTATCTCAATTGAGAGGAATTAAGTGGTGAAGAGGTTATGTATAAAAATAGACACAAAGCTGATCTGAGGTAGACTTCAATTTGCTCTATCCAAGTAGCCTGGTCACACAGAAAATGATCATTTTACTTATTTCATTCTGAATATTCAGACCTTTGGCACCTAGACAGCTTCTTGGTAAAGACTCATTATTATTGATCATGAAAACCCCATCTCCATTCTCTTTCTACTATCTAGTCAGCCAGTAATGCAGAGGCCACTAGAATGTTCAAACATCATGATTTCAACATACTAATGCAGGTTCTTTAGACTCATTCAAAATAATCATGCCATTAAGTAAATGATTCTTGAAAGTTTAAACAACTCTAATAGCCTAATTTTGGAATAAGCTGAGTTAATAGAGAAGATTGTTTTCTATCAGTGAATGTATTTGGCCATAGTTGGATACTCCTTGCCCCCACAATTCTAAGATAATGAATAGAGAACAGCCTGTGTATCAGGCTAAAATGTTGGCAAAATTGTCTCTTTAACTTTGAACAACCCGGATAATTCATGTATGTTGTATAACTTCTCTAAACAACAAATATTCACTGAATATATTCATCAGAAAATAAAGTGCTGAGTAATTAAATGGAAGTTAATGAATAGTACAATGGCAAATCCACATGAAACTAGAGGATGATTGTAAGAAGCTCTTTCTTGAATTATAGACTTAAATGGTATTTTTATTTTAAATATGGCTTTAATACCACTATTTATTATAAATGGCATACAAAATTATTTTGCTTTTTGAAAGGGAGCATGTTCACATTCATTTACATGAATTAAATTCAGGTCTCAAGTATTTTATCCATTGTAAAATTTTAGGTTACAGAGAATGGTTGCAATTATCTATTCAACCATTTTCTTACTGGAGTTGCCTTGGTTCAGTTCTGTATTGTATGTGCAAAACTTTCCTAATCCTCTCTGTATTTCTAATATTTCTTCTATAAATCCTCTTTTCACATTGCAACAGAGTGGGTTACATGTGCTCAATTTGATTCAAGCTCTCTTTGGCTTATAGGAAAATCAAAATTCTCTAGCCTGAGCCAAAGGCTAGACCACTCACAAGCCAATCCTTATTTTCTCTCACTTATCAAGTCGCATATATGAACTGTTAATAGTTTCATATGTGCTCAAATTCATGTACACACACGTATGCACACAAGCATATGCACAGGCATATACACTCACAAACACACACACTATGGGAAATGGAGGGACACTTTTACACTATTACACCAGAGTTAATAGAGTTTCTGTTTTAATAATAAGCTGGGTCAACAAGAGCTAGTAGAGTAACCCTCAGGCCGTCAGAGCAAATTATCTGGTTGATTTTCTTTAAATTTATAGTATCCAGGATTAACCATGATGACTGAGATCTTGGGACAGTTTTGCTTATTTGTTTTTGGCATGCATCAAGGAGATTTGGCAAGTGGAGTCCAAAGAATGAAAAAGGCCAATAAAGAATTTAAATCTCAGCTATCATAGGAATATTAAAGATGTGTGACTTTAATTTGTATTTGTTTGGTCAAATTTTAAAAAGTGATTTTCCTTCTGTGTTTTTAGGCATTCTCAGCTCAATAAAACATGATGACTTGACAGTTTTCTAGAATCTTCACAAGACACTAGGGATACTCTCATTATCTCATTGATCTCTTTGAAAATTTCTCAGTGACTTGATGCTTAGACATAATTTAATGGAGTGGGAGTTAATTTGACTATTATCATATATACATTGCTGTAGTTAGATGCCAAGGAGTCAGGTCTGAATCATAGCGACCTTCATAGGGTTTTTAATGGCTGATTGTTTTGGGTTTGTTTTCAGGAGTGGACTAGCAAGTCCTCCTCCTATTTTTGTGGTGCTAGGGGTTGAACCGGGCTGGGATTTATCTTAGTTGGTAGAGCAACAAACTGTAGTCTCTGAGGTCCCAGATTTGATTTCCAGCACCGCAAAAATGGGACAAGGATGTGGCAAACCACTTCCGAGGCAATCCCGAAATAATTAGCCATTGAAAACCCTATAAGGGTAGCTATGAGTCCAACAGGACTTCATGGCGGCACCTAACAATAACAACAAGGGGTTGAACCTGGGTCCTCAGAAAGTGCAGAGCAGCACTCTTCTAATTGAGCTAAGCCCAGATCTACCACTGAGTTATACTTACAGCCTGATAATTATTAATTTACTTGTGTACTCAGATAATTAATCAAGTATTTTATTTTATAGAGATCAGAATATCTATTACTTGTTGAGCCGGGCAGGGTGGTGCACGCCTGTCATCCCAGCGGTTTGGGAGGTGGAGGCAGGAGGATCGCAAGTCCGAGACCAGAGGCAGTCTGCATAACTTAGTGAGACCCTGTCAAAAAAAGTAAAAAAAAAAATAGGGCTGGGGGTGCAGCTCAGTGGCCCAGTACTTGCAAAGAATGCAAGTGCCAGGCCCTGGGTTCAACCCCCAGTACCAGTGGAAAAAAAAAAAAAAGAACGTCTATTAGTTGTTTTATACAAAATAGGATCATTGTTTTGCAGAACTATAGTCTAAAAATTTAAATCTTACTGATATAGTGATATTTCTAAAGCTGGCCAGGAAAATAGAAAATTGAAAAGAAATATTTACCATACCTAAGGTTTTGGGCTTAAATTATTCTTAAGTGCATGAAATAATGAATTCATATATAAGTGTATTTTATTTTTAAAAGCAAATTTATTTCCTGTTTCTGCTGGGAAATGTAACATAAACAAGACATGTGGAGCTGGGCATGATGGGGACAATCCACATAAATCAGGAAATGCTTGAATAATTTCAAAATATATGAATCTATAATTTTAATACAGGTGACAAATGTATATGTGAGAAACAGATTTTTAAAAAGCTGACATTTCTGTTTTAAATTGATTGACTAACATGTGGGTCAGTTGTATGAGTACTAATTCATGCTCTTAAAAATGTGAACAAAATTCTCCTATGAAGGAGAGTTAGGCTTATCCTCCAATATTGAAGGCAACATTACATAGCAGACCAAAACCATGTCCATTATGCTATGCCACAAAGCTTGGTTCCAGTAAAAGAACTTTATCTTGGCTAACAAAAAAAGCTCAAAGTGCTGGCTATTCCATCAGACTAAGCAATCTGGATTTGACTATGATTAAGCCAAAATTCTTTGAAAAAAAAAACCTCGTGGTTGTGGGTTTCTATGGCCATAATAATTTTAAAAGACAAGAAAGCAATTTCACTAAAAATATTATGGTATCATCTACCCTCAAGAAATCACCTTAATTCTTTGTCTGAAAGAGAAAGGAAACTGACTTTTAAGAAGTGGACAGTATTTAAGTTCAGTTTAGATATTCATACGGATGGAATGAAAAATTAGAAAATGAACAGACTGCTCTCAAAGAAGAGGGATTGAGAATTACTGCCACAAAAGAGCCACTTCCTATCCACTCTCATTCACCAACTGCTGATGGCAAGTATTTGGTGGACCAGAAACACCATATTTATTTATTTTTCCCTTATGAAAATTCTGATCTGGATTCTAGAAGGGAATTTAAGAATAAAATTGCTTGTATACCAGTTGACTCTCATAGCAAGCGCTAGCAATGTTTTATTGGTGGTATAAAGGTCTTGCTACATAAAATTCCTTTTCAAATAATCCAACAAAGATATTCCCCCAAACAACATTTTATTAATTCTACTAACATCAACAGATACCAGTTGCTGGTATAATGTTACTTTAGACAGAAAACAAAACCAAAACTAAACAAACAAAAACCCCAAAGCTTTGGAAACATCTTTACATAGAAGCAAGCGAATTGCTTTGTCAACATTGCAGGACCTATGTAGAAAACAAAATCCACAGATGGTCATGTCCCTTATATAAAATGGTGTAATAGCCACATATAAATTATGTATATGCTTCCTTATACTTTATGTCATCTCTAGATTACTTATAATACCTAACACAATGTATGTGATGTAAATTGTTGTTCCATTATATCATTTAGGGAATATGATGAGGAAAAAATATGTTCATGCTTAGTACAGGTATGGGCTGGGATTTAGCTCAGTTGGTAGAGCGCTGCGCTGCAGTCTCTGAGGTCCTGAGTTCAATTCCCAGCACCACAAAAATGGGAGAAGGACCTGGCAATTCACTCCCAAGGCAATCCCGAAACAGTCATTGAAAACCCTATGAGGGTCGCTGTGACTCGGATACCGACTTGATGGCACCTAACAACAACAAGAACAAGTACAGGTATAATTGTTTTCTCAGACAAGTTTTATTGTAGTTGGCAGAATTCCGATACACAGGGAAATGCAACTGTATTTCTTTTATCTTTTAGAAAGCCAGAATTGTAGTACAAACTATGTTACAATTGGGTAAGTAAACACTTATTTCTGTAGGAAATCTCAAATTGCTCTAAACTCTATCAACATCTCTATGCACTTATTTTAGTGGAAGACAGAAGTAGAATGGGGGAGATCTAAAGAGGATTCTGTGAGTTTTTCAATCCAATAAATATATTTTTCACATTTTAATGAACATATAATAGTAACTTTTCAGATATGAAAGATATTATTAAAATTTTTCAAATAATTTAAAAATACTAAGAGTTCTAAGAAATTAATATGATTAATGAGTAATTTAGGAGGTGACACATAACTAGAAAAGAATAGAGCATAATTATTCAAAGAGGAGAAAATAATGTGAAAATATTGTTAAATTGAAAGAAGTATTAGCAACTATCAAAATACCATTTTTCATTGTCAAACATTCAGCAGGTATTAAAAAAGTTAATATCCATAATGCTAGGAAATGATGAGAAGCTATTATTATGTACTTCTTGTAGTGACATAAATTCTATGGGTCTATCTTGAAAGCCATTTAAAGTAATCACTAAAAACTTAAAGGAGATTCATACCCTGGAATAAGTAATTGTTTTTCTAGTGGTTTGTATAAAAGAAATGGCCAGAAATATGCACAAATATTTGTATGAAATATATTTTTGGACCTATCCTTTAAAATATTAGTAACTATAAATATCAAAACAGGAAAATAATGACCAATAAATTATGGTATAGCTGTATGATGTATGTTTGTTGTTCTTAGGTACTGAAGAGTTGAGTCTAACTCTTAATGTCTCTATATACAACAGAACAAAACACTGACACTGTGCCATGCATGTAATTTCGTCAGTACTTCTCTGCTATTCATGAGGTTTTCAATGACTAATTCTTTTAGGATTATTTTGGGAATGAGCTGCCACATTTTTCTTCAACTTTTTGCTGTGTTGGGGATTGGACCCAGGGCCTCAGAGTACACAGAGACAGCACTCTACAAATTGAGCTAACCCCATGCCCATATTATGTACAGTGGATAGTAAAAAGCAATTTTTAAAAAATGATTTAATAATTAAACTTACCACTTTATCTTCATAACTGGGGACTCCCTCCTGAAAGAAAATTGTTACATGTATATCCTTTCTAAATCAACAAATAGGTACATAGATAAATAGATTCCAGTATGTAGTATTTTTCTTGATGAAGAGTATAAAAGAATAGGTGTGGCTTGCTATAAAAGTGCTCTCCCTCTTGGAGAACTCTTAAAGTGAGGGAAATAATTTGCTGAAGAAGTCCCAAAAATTTTCTTGAAGGGAAAAACAAATTTCAACTTTTTCCACTAGGGATTCCAAGATCATGTCTTAGCTATCCTTTACTGTGCAGCAAAGGTGTTAAAAAACTCCATGGCAAAGATCATCACCTTTGGGGCTGGGATGTGTAGCTCTGGGGCAAAATAACATTAGTGTGCAGTAAGATGCCTATCATCTGGGAAAGCTGAGTGCTCAGTAGTATAAGTGCCCTACAGGCATATAAGCAAGCAAGATTACTATCATCACACCAGTGGACCAATATCCATTGGGCAGGATGCAGTGTTGCCACTTGGCAGAAAAAGAACAATAGGTTGGGAGAACTAATTAGATTATCTAGTTCTTTTCTGTACCTGGCTGAACTGAGTGACTTTTCCTTCCCCATCACTAATCCTGATTCTTAGAAAATCAAGGAGAATTAAGATATTTTGTAAAAGATTCTGGACGTCCACTGATAAGAGAATAAATAAGAAAGAAAATAAATTGCTAACATTTATAGTTTACCCAAATCAGGTACTCAAAATTCCTTGGAAGTATTATCTCATTTAGTTTTCTGAAAATGCAAGTAAGTTTGGTACAATGGTATCACCATCACTTCCTATTTAAATATGCATGTGGATATAATCTATGCATATTTAGTTATGTATTTCCTTCCTACCTCATTTCCCTGGCTTACACTTTTACTGCATTGCACATAAAAATAAGATTGGGTCTCTGTTAAAGAGAAATTCACTCTCTGCCGGTTTCTGGCCCCACAAACTGCCTGGCAGAACATCTGAAGCTGCTGCTAAATATTTGACCATCCTGGATCCCTCGAATGATGTGTTCATTACTCTATCACTCAAGCTCATATTTGTGCCAGATGAGATAGTGCTGGAAAGAGCACTGGAGATGGAGGAAATACAGGAGGTCTAATGCAACTGGGTCTCTGACTATTCGTGCCTTTCTGCCACCTCCATTTGCCCCATGCATTCTATAATGGGAGTATCTGACCCTGACTTGATTTGATAGTTCACAGAGTTACTATTTTTTCTTGCTTGCCTCTTAAATCAAAGCCCGTCTGTGCATTTGAGAGCTGACTCATAATCAGTAATATTATGCATTGTATGTATAAATAATGATATATAATATAGTCCAAAATACAGAAGATGGGCCATACTAACACTCAAGGAAAAGGAGTTGCTGTGAAATTGAAAGAAGTCAGTGAGATCACAGAGAATACAAAAAGTATATTCTTTGTTATTGATTTAAGAGATTTAAAAAATGAGTCTTATGTATGTATTCCTCTTCAGAAGTAAATTCCTCCTATGAAATATGATGCCCTCACTATATCATTATTGTCCATGGGGCAACTGAGTCAGTGAGAAGTCAAGTCGTTTTGCTGAGGTCATATAACTTTTGAGAGTAATGGCAAGATTCAGACACCTGCAATCTGAACTGATCAGTCCAATATTGTCCAGATTATGACGTAAAGTGAGTTGGTAAAATGAAGATGAATGAGAACTTCTCCAAGATGGACATGGATGAGATTGAAAGAACAGTAATTTACTTTTGGGCATGTTCAGTTTGTTGTTGTTGTTGTTGTTGTTAGGTGCTGTCCAGTCCAGTCCGACTCATAGTGACCCTCATAGGGTTTTCAGTAGCTGATTGTTTTGGCATTGCATTGGGAGTGGATTGCCACATCCTTTTCCCATTTTTGCCTTACTGTGTGTGGAACCTATGACCTCAGAGAGTGCAGAGCAACACTACCAACTAAGCTAAACCTCAGCCATTGTTCAGTTTGAGATGCTTCTATGACATATAAGTAAGCATCAGAAACTTAGAATTTGACACCAGTAAAGGTCTCTTCTACACCATAGTGGTTAAACATTTAGGTGGCAAAGAAAACATTTGAAGTGATTCATTAATACATCTGAATTAGCCAGAGTCAAATGTGTACTTTTGTTTAAGTGGTTAATATTTAGGCTTTGATTAACCAACAATACATAGATTTAAACATATTCACCTAGTATATTCATTTGGTACTTTTTTAAGTAAATGTTTGAGGTAGATTCAGTTAGGGAAGAAGCTGTTAAGTGAGAACTGTATGGTAATGTGTGTTTTTATTTGAGTGGAATTTCACCGTAAGTAGTGTATGTTATTCCCCATAAACATAGCCTGTTCTTTCTAACTCTGTCATATACTTTTATATCTCCTGCAAGTTATTTTGTGTTTAGTGTTGAATTAGCAAATAATAAGGAATTTCTATTGACTAGGGACTTTATTAGTGCTATGGGCATGAAGCCATCTAAAAAAGGAACTAAAAGAGTTTAATATTGTTAGTTTTGTATAAAGTGTTAGTGAATTAGGAATTGGTCACCACTTTCCAAGCTATGGCCTACAGCCGTATCATCTTGGCATCCCATCACATCTTATCTCAGAAGCTAAGCAGGGCTGGGCCTGGTTTGCACTTGAATTGGCCACCGCCTGGGAATAATGGGTGCTATAGGCTTGGGAGAAGGACCCAGCAGCCCACTCCAGAAGCAACCAGATATTGCCCCTAGGGAAAGGAAGGTCATGAGAGGTCAAGGGGGAAGTTATGTGAGCAATGTATAACGAAATGCATATATGGAAATGTCACAATGAAACCCATTTCATAATGAAACCCATTGAGTTGTACACTAAAAATTTCCAATAAAAAATCCCTCTGTATAGAAGAGAAGCACTGATAATTGTACCAGGCATGGCACGGTGTCAGGTGGTGTTTTGCCTGTTGTGTATAGAGTTGCTATGAATTGGACCTGACTCTCTAGGGTATCTAACAACAACTAAAAGCTATGAATTATAATTTTCTGTCTTCTTCCTTGTGCCCATTTCAGTGTTTAATTATGTTTCATTAACTATAAATTCCATATATATATGTAGTTTTATATCCTTTATGTTGAAACTGATAATAGATATTTGATATTGACATCAAATATTAGGATTATATAGAGAAATGCTACGGCTTGGATCTGTACCTTCAGGAGTTGAAACATAATATCCAATGTGATAGTATTTAGAAGTATAACTTTAAGAAATGATTAAGTCATGAATGGGATGAAAGCCCTCATCAAAGAGGCTTCATGTAGCATTTGGGTGTCTTGCTCACTGGCCCTTCTGCCATCAACCATGTGAAGACACAGGGTTATTTCTGTCTGGAGGACACAGCAGCAAGGTGACATTATGGAAGCAGAGAGTACCATCACAAGACAACTGAACTTGCCCTGATCTTGGAGTTTCCAGCCTCTAAAACTGTGAGAATTTCCATTTTATATAAATTATTCAGTCTCAGGTATTTTCTTATAGCAGCACAAATGGATTATGACTGGAAATCTAACATAGACACTGATTTAGAGATTTATGATTATTTTGGAGGACCAAGAAAGTATTGTGTTAATCATTTCATCTTCCCAAATGTTTTAATTCCTTTAGTAATCATCTTTTCATTACTGACTTTCCATGAAAGAACCAGATGAAGGGCATGGAAGACTCCATTCCAAACAAAACAAAACACAAGCCAAAAATGAAAACAAACACCTCACAAAGTGAACACAAAGCTGTAAAGAATAAAAACAAACGGAAAATCCAAGTGTAAAACCAACAAAAAAAATCCACCCTTTAATCTTTCATTTCTTATCCTTCACAGGTGCTGATTTGTGATAGATCCTTGTGTCCCAACTTCATCTCAGCATCTCCTTCAGAGAAGCCCACCTGTGACAACATCATACACTGAAGCTTAAAAGATTAGATCATTAAAAGTAGAGCTATTATAGCTAAAATAGTATATGAAGACTCTGCACTCTCCAGTGGACTATGTGAACCATGTGCAAAGTTTGGAAATCTTTTCTCCATTTCAATCTCCTCATTGACAGGTGAGGAAACACAGCCCCCAAGGGTTGCAGTGACCCACAAGTGTGCTGTGCATATGAGTAGGCTTGGGAATCATACCTTTATTTCATTTAGGTCATTCAGATATATCCTAGATCAAACATAAAGTCTCTCATAGTCACAGAAATTCCAAAACAAATGATAAAAAATGAATGTTATAAATAATACATTGTAAGTTTTATAATAACTTGTCATTTATTTTGATTCATTTTCAAATTTCTTCAAAGTCATGTCCATTTCAGTTTTGACTGTAGCCCTCCTTCCTGGATTCATGACAAGTTGTTTTGTAAATTAGATGAAAGCAGACTAGTTCTGTCAAAGAACTAGACTTGGTCTGGTTAAGTAATCTCTTTGCAACTTATTAAAACCTATTATGTTGGGAGTTTGGCTCTCAATGAAAATAAAATTTATTCAATATTTGTGACTGAGAAGTAGTTTATTCAGTTGAGCACATATCCTTGATTAAAGGATTTAGACGTTACTATGAGATCCTGGGGCTGGGATTTAGCTCAGTCGGCAGAGCGCTGCACTGCAGTCTCTGAGGTCCTGAGTTCAATTCTCAGCACCACAAAAATGGGAGAAGGACCTGGCAATCCACTCCCAAGGCAATCCCAAAAGTGTCAGCCATTGAAAACCCTATGAGGGTCGCTATGAGTCGGATTCCGACTTGACAGACTCTAACAACAACAATGAGATCCTTTGTGGGAGAAGGGCCTGGCAATCCACTCCCAAGGCAATCCCGAAACCGTCAGCCACTGAAAACTCTATGAGGGTTGCTATAAGTCAGATACCAACTCAAAGGCACCTAACAACAACAACAACAACATGAGATCCTTCAAGGATCTCTGAGATATGTAACTCAGAACTGTAAATATCTGCTTCAGAACAAGTTAAAATTTGAAATGTTATAACCGTAAGAAGTTATGTGTGGTTTGCTTAACACAATGATTCTCAACTGGAAGTGATTCTACTTCCTATGGAACACTGGAAATGTTTGGTGATACATCCATTTTCTAGTTGGTGGTTGGTACTGGCCAGGGATGCTGCTAAAATCCTACCATGCACAGGACAACCCCCACTACAAAAGTCATCTGATCCAAATATCAGTCATGTGGCAGTTGAGAAACTGGTTTGATGCCCTTGTCAGACTGACTTAGAATTGTCAAATGACACTAGAAGGAGACCTGGACCAGGAAGCCCCAAAGTAGATATGGCTGTCCTGAGTTCCTCTAGCACAGGTTCTATTGAGCATGTTGATTTGCTACCTGTGCTAGAATGGTTTGATTTTAATGCTGCAATGGCCGATCTCACCTACACTAATTAGCTGGAATTCCTGCTCATAGGAATGAATGTTCCAAGCACAAAGCAAGAGAGGATGACTCCATGATGAAATGAGGCTTGTCAAATTAGTTATAATCAAAAGCAGCTCAGATGTTTGTCTCCCACTGAAATTTAAATGGCATGTGAAGTTGAAATATTACTTAAAAGGAATATCTGAAAAACAAAAAGGGCAGCAAACTACTCTTTGCTTTGCAGAAAGATTAAAAAGGAGCATTCATTTTGTTTTTAAAAAATAGCTTCTGGTTTTTTTTCTGACTTACTATGTTCCCTCAGTTTCCTTATATATCATGTGTCATTTGATTAGATGGAAAAATCATTCTACTTTGGCAATGTGAGGAATGACACTTGGCCCGGTTTCTCTATTCCCCTTTAAATCTGAACTACCCAACAGAACACCAAGGTGTTGTTGGGATATCATTCACACCCCGGTCCCCCTGTGTTTTCTGTCCTCAAAGAGGTCTCTGGAAAATTGACTTTCCTCTTTTGCATACAGAGCGTGGATAACTGGTGCTATGTGAGATGTCAGAAGGAAAGAATGAGATCAGAAAGGACCATTATCTAATTCAGAAAGTGATTCTTTAAAAAGCTGCTCAAATCAGTGATATTGAGCTGAATAAGCTAAATTAATAAGGTAGAAGAAGATGTGAGGGTGATATGTAGACAAGTCTGGTAAGATAGACATGTAAAAAAATTCCAAATATATTTTTATATCACCTAATTTTCAAATGTGTTTTCTGGTAGAGAACCATATATAGCCCTATCACATAGCCCTTTTGAGATTAGCTCCAATATAAAGTGCCTTATCCATTTTAATTATTCCTAAGGAATGGTATATTAATATAGAAATATCTTTTGCTTGGTATCTTGACTTTTTTTTTTTTTTGCATCAGGATGAAATGAGCTTGAGCAATATTCAGAAGGTTTTAAATGTATAGAAACCGAGTCTCATTTCTTAATTAAAGCCAAACAGCCTTATCAGTAACAACATTTTCAAAGATATTCAAGTTTAATCTTTTGACATGAATCAGAGAAAATGACCCGTTAGCTAAAGGAATTAGTCACTACAGCACATTCTTATAGGAAACTTACTCCTTAATATTAAGGAGCCACCTAGGAGCTGTTTATTTGCTTCATTCCCAGCCACCCAGCTGTTACTTCCATTTGTGGTCTTAGTGCTAATTGCATAATGTCCCTAATTTATACCCACTGGTAGATCTGATCACCACATTACCTGGAGGGCAGGCTTTAATTAGAGAAATTTCTGAACAAATTGTCTAAAGAGCTTGTTTAGCCTGATTAAATGCAAGAGTGTTTCCCTTCTCTTTTTAAAAATGAGCACTTACTTTATGCTAAAACTTTGCAGATAAAAAGCAACATCAGTCCTAATTAAGGCCTGTAAAATGAACAGCAACATTACCCACAAAAATGAATTGGACTTTGTTGTCTGCAGCTGAGATATCTATGACTCAATGCTACATTTATTCACAGCTTTCAGCATTTCTACTTTGCCTCTGTCAGAACTAACAAGGTGAAACGGCAAACTGATTGAAAAAGGACAAACTGAAAAAATGACACACTGATGTGAGATACTAATTCATCTGTGGCTCACAAAAAGAGATTAGAATTATGTGCATTTCTCACTTGTGCATCTCTAAGCACTTGAACAAGCTAACATTAAATTAAACCTTCCATATTGTTAATAGGTAACAAGATGCCATATGAATTAGGATGCCATCTTTGCACATCCAACTAAGGTGCAAATAAGATAAATATCATAATAGGATCAACAAACTTTCATAATTCAATAAACAAACCAGCTTCACTGTTTAGATGGAGTAATTTGGCCAAATGTCAATGTCATAACAGAGCACAAGAAATACATTTGGCTAGGAGAGTTAAGAAATTTCAGTCATTCTGTTACTAGCCTGCTTGAAAAGTGTTTGTATCATTCTTAATCATCAGCCATGTTGTTGACACCACTTTCTACTGGCTCACTGTTAGAGAATGCATTAAGTGTAGAAATTGTATTCTCTCGTTGAATACACAAGTGGGGGATAGTTAAGTATGATTGATTATTTGATTCTTCTGAGCAAATCTTTGGAAAGGATTTTGTTTTTTTTCATTCTTGTCACTACCTTTCTTAGTGAATATTACCACTGCTCACCCCTTCAAATCACTTTTGAAAAATGCCACTGTCTCACTCCAGCTCATTTGATTTTCTGGGGATTTCATGTAGATATAGGGACTTTAGAAAAGCATTCCTCTTGCCTCCGATGCAAAAAACAGGGTTGAAAAAAAAAACCACGAAAATACATGATAATCGACTGAAATCAATGTGAATAGTAATCTTCAACTAGACCTCTGGATGGAGAGCCAAAGAACCCAGGCTCTCATCCAACTTTGGCCACCAATTCATCAGATCACCTGACCCTTCTCTGGGATGCCATTGGGTGATCACTTACATTTTAATTTAAGCCAAAGAATTAAATTAGTTTTATTTTTATCATATGTCTATTCTCTCTAGTGTATAACGTCAAAAAGAGTAGAATATTCTATTTTCATGCACTCTGTTGTCTTTGTGATTAGAATATTATCACTGTGGACAATATTTCAGTAAATGGAGACTGAAAAGAATTGTATTCCCTGTGGGACAACAGAGCAGTTACCTTACTGAGCCTTAGGAGAAGCTCATTAGCACTTAGTGTAGCCCCTGCTCCCACTTTTCCAGTTCAGGTCTTTTCCCCTTGCCCACCCTGGAAACCTCATGATCATCAGTGATGTTGCAGTTTGTTCTGTGAACTCAGGCATATGAAAGGACCACTGAATTTGAAATACTAGCAGATATCAAAATTATGCCCATAAATAAATTTCTTTGCTTAATTTGGGTTTATTTACCTATTGACTCATTGACTCATGGTTTGATGAATTCACAAGCTAATTAATTTGTTCATTCACTCACTCTTTCATACATTCAATGCTTCTTCACTCATTCATTAAAAAAATATATATATTTTCTGGGAAGCAGATTAAACTCTAGGTCTACAATGTCAGAGGACCCCTCTTGGACTGAGTTCTTGTTGCTCATAGTAATAACCTACTGGCTAGTTACACACTCTCTTTACTGGTTTTATTTTGTTTTTCAAGTTTCTTCATGCCATTGGACATCAATTCAAGGGGAAACATTAGATGAAGGAAGATAATCTTCCCAAAGTGTTACTCAGAACATAGAAACTTCTGCAAAGTAGCAAGCAGCCATTCTATCACCAGGAGGAAAGTTGCCCTAAAGTGGAGTCATTAAAGAGAAGAGTCGAGTGATAGAAAATTCTGATTCTTATTACATTGATTGGACCCCTGGATCCAGCTATATTTGCAGCTAAAACTTCTATCTTTCATTTATGTGAGCCAATTAATTCCTCTTTGTGGCTGAAGTAAATTAGTTTATCATTCATAAACCAAAAAGTTGAGACTAGAATGCTAATATATCATCCCTGAGAAATTTACATCTTTACTATTCTTTGCTTAAATTCATTCATTCATTTAAACATTCGTACAAGACATAGGTTTAATAAAATGATGCTGACTTTCTTATCTACTCACTCATATAACACCAGGGGTTGTTTCAATACTATATTAGTTGGTCTGGATTGCCATAAAAGAATAGCATATGCTGAGTGGATTTTAAAAAAGCTGAAGTTGATTTCTCACTGCCTTGGAAGCAGGGAGGACCAAGATCAAGGGGCTGGCTGCTTTGGTTTCAGGTGAGGACTTTCTTCTCGGCTTGCAGATTCTCCTCCTGGTTTAAGAAATTTTTATTTTGTGATCTTGTTTTGACCATCACTTAAAAATGTGGTTGCTATGCCACCTAATTGGTAAACCAGAAGTTATATCCTTAAGGTACTTTTAATTTTTTAAAATAATAATGGTGTGAAGGACATCATTATTTATTTACATTTGTCATTTTTTTCAGGATTATTTGCTCCATTTTACTAATCAAAATATTATGAGCTTATTTAAAGGAGATTTATCTTATGGCAAAATTATTTATAGTGCAACCTTTATAATATATTGCTTCTGTTTTTTATTCTTTTATTTCTTCTGTGGTGCTAGGGGCTTGAACCCAAGGCCTTTGAGTAAGCTAGACAAATGCTCTACCACTGTGCTACACCCTCAGCACCTGTTTCTTATTCTTTATTTTGAGAGGTTTAAGTTGCACAGGCCATGTTTGGCCTGAAACTCTCATCTTCCTACCTCACAGTGTCCCAAGTAGCTGGGGTTAAAAGTGTGTGTGCACAAGGAAGCCTGGCTAAGATATGCTGTTTCTATATAAATTTACCCATGTTAGTTCTGGGTGTTATTTTTAAGATTTTTTTTCTGATTATTAAATGACACATTGACAGTTAATGATATGAAGAGCATAGAAAGTTATGAAGAACTAAATAAATATTTCCCTGAATGTCACTATTCTATGAATTCTTTTCTAATTTTTTTTTTAATTTAGGGTTTTGTTTTTGTTTTTATTTTTTCCACACTGGGGGTTGAATGCAGGGCCTCGTGCATGCATGCTTTGCAAGTGCTGTACCACAGAGCTGCACTCCCAGCCCATTTTTTTACTTTTTTCTTTCTTTGAGACAGGGTCTCGCTAAGTTACACAGACTGCCTCTGGTCTCAAACTTGCTATCCTCCTGCCTCCACCCCCGAGCCACTGGGATTACACACGTGAGCCACCATGCCTGGCTTTATAAATTTAGGTTTATGAAATTGGTACCATGCAGCTTCTACATTAGCTAAATTTATTTTATAAAATTTAGCAGTATACCAAGATCTCTTTCCATTGAATCAATTACTTTAAAATCCACCTTCAAACTATTGCAAGTATTAAGCTTTGTAATTATGGCTGATACTAAAATTAAAACACTTATTAGGAGAGGTTATTCTTCTTTTTGTCTCACCCAAATGCTGTATTGAGAATTTTTTTACATATATCTTTAGCAACATATTTTGATTTTTTTTATTGAAAATAAGTGGTTTTTTTTTTTTTTTGGATTGAATTGATGTATAGTTGAGTTCTGAATAAGGTCATGGATAGCTTATATAAAATAGAAATGACCATTCAGAAAATTTTTACTTAATGTTCTTTTATTTGGACAATCACAACCAACACAAAGGTGGATAGGAGATAGAAAAGAACCCCACTCTCTCACATTTAAATAAGTCATGCATACATACACACATTAAAATGACTTTCTGGGAAGTATTACATTAATAATTTTTAAAAATTTCTGTTTAAGCATCAAAAAGACTTGAACATATGGATAGAGAATAGCATGGAAAATAAACAACAGTAGTTATCAAAACAAAGCAAGTCATATGTGCCTAATTACTTATCCAATAATCAGTTTTAGTGGTCATATCAGAACAAGGCATGAAATTTTATCAAGAGCATTTGGTAGAGCTTCATATATATATTTACAGAAAAATATTTGGGATTGCAAGCGGTCAAGTAAAATTGCTTTGCAGTGCTTCCCCATTACTCAAAATATAGCCACTTTCATAACTAGTTGAGCTACTAACTAGATGTCTTGTTGTGTAAAGACTATTTACTTTTTATTATCTCCTATTCATTCTTTGTTAACAGAAACTATATGCAAAAAATTCCAAGCCCTCCTTTAAAGTTCGTAAAAAGACCCAGGATTAATAGGATAATCAATTGAGATTTCTTCTGATGTCAATGACAGATGACCCACCTGTTTACATTTCATCTCAGTGAGGTTCCAGGAACCTTGCCAATTCCAGGCTCTCCTGCTTCCAAAGGGGCATGTGATGTCATTGGGATCTCTCTCTCTCTCTCTCTCTCTCTCTCTCTCTCTCTGTCTGTCTCTCTCTCTCTGTCCCCCCTCTAGTTTTCTTGGTGGAATTTTCAATCAATCCTGGGCAGTTTCTTTTTTCAATAGTAGTAGAAGAGACAGCCATTAGCTATTTGGTGGTCACGTAGTCCTTGGTGTTCACTTTCTCCCTGAGAAAGGAAATTGTTGTTATTGTTAGGTGCAGTCAAGCCGTGTCCGACTCATAGCGATCCTCATAGGGTTTTCAATGGCTTACTGTTTCGGGATTGCCTTGGGAGTGGGTTGCCACGTCCTTCTCCCATTTTGGAGAAAGGAAATAGAGCCTATTTAACCATAATATGTTCTAGCAAGTGATGGCTCAGTTTGGTCCACGTAGTATGCTGTTGTTGTTAGGTGCCATCATGTTGGGTCTGACTCATAGCGACCTTATGTACAACAGAAAGAAACACTCCCAGACACTGTGCCATGACAGGCACAGTCAGTGTTTCTTTGCTATTCCTAAGCTTTTCAATGCTTAATTGTTTCATAAGTGGGTTGCCAGGTCCTTTTTCCATTCTTGTGGGGCTGGGGATTGAACCCAGGGCCTCAAGAGTTTATAGAACAAGCACTCTAACAACTGAGATAAACCCCAGCCCACCTTAGCACAGAGATGAAGGTCACCCTTTCTCTAAGCAAAAAAAAAAAACAAAACAAAATTCTCTATTCAAAAGAAATGAAAAGAAATGCAAGAAGGACCAAAAGCACACATCCTACGTAGGTGATGGAGTAAGAGGAGAGAGGGTGCTTATCTTGGCAGAATCACCATAAGATCCTACAGCCAAAGAGTAAGTTAAGACCTGGGTTATTTTCTTAAACAATTTTTTAAAAAGAAGTGCCTGCTTTTACTCCTACATTAAAGAATCAGCCATCCATGCAGACAAAATTGCAGTCAGATTAGACTGGAGGGTATGCACCTGCTTAAGAAAAGCTTAGGAAACTTGCTGAATGCTTCTGGCCCCAAGAGCTAGTTAGCAGAATTCCACATAATTGGCAGACTCTTCCGGGAGTGAACTGCGGGCTCAGTGGCCCCTAAAGAGGTGTAAAGGAGTCCAGAACAGTCAGGCTCAAGAGATAAACAGTAAGTAGATCATCATTGCCTAACTGCTGATTGTAGATGACAGTCAATTTTGAGAAAACAAAAGGCTTGAAAAAATGAAAGTGAGAATAACTTGATGTGTCTTTTTGCTTTGTTGTCTTTCATAAACCTTGACTAAAATGCTTAAGTGGAATTAAGGAGAGTTCAAAGAATGAACTGTATACAATGGAAAAAAGAAGAAAAATTAAAAGACAGATAAAAGAAAAAAAAAGGAATTCAGTTTACTACTTTCCTGGGTATGAAAACTCAAATTTGGCTAATGCTAATAATTCAGAAATTCATGTAAAATTACCTAGACAAAGAGAGTATAATAGACATTAAGAACAACCCAAAATTCAGAACTAAAACAACAAATAAATATAAACACAGGTGGCATTTCAAATTTTCCCAGAGTGTTGCATAAGAAAGAGGTAAGGGAAAACCCCTTCCTTGAAGATCAAGGGGTTATTGACTAGATTTCAATCCTTTAGTTTTTCTAATAAAATATTCACCTTCACTGGCAGGATATGAAGAGATTCCCTCCCTTCATCTTGCTATGTTTTCAATCCTGAACACTGTATAATCACCCTAATGTTTTTATTGTGGTTGGGGTTTAGCTCAGTTGGTAAAGTGTTGCTCTGCACTCTCTAAAGCCTTGAGTTCAATGCCCAGCACCACAAAAATGGGAGAAGGATGTGGCAATTCACTCCCCAAACAATCTTGAAATAATCAGCCTTTGAAAACCCTATGAATAGCAGAGAAGCAGAGACATAGTGCTGGGCATGGCACAGTGTCAAGGAATGTTTCATTCTCTTGTACATAGGGCTTCTATGAGTCAGACTCTACTCCATGGCACCTAATAACAATGACACTTTTCTTTTTCTTTTGTCTTCTCTTCTTTTCCTTTCTTTTCTTTTCTTTTCTCTTCTTTTCTTCCCTTTTCCTTCTTTTTCCTTTCCTTTCTTTTTTTCAGCATTGGAGGTGGTTAAACCCAGGGCCTTACGCATGCTAGGCACTGAGCCTCCCCTCCAGCCCCTTGTTTATTTTTCACTTTGAGAAAGAGTGTCACTAAGTTGAGTAGGCTGTCTCAAACCTTGAAGCTGTGATCTTCCTGCCTCAACCTTCCAAATCACTGGGATTACAGGTATGTGCCAGGGCACCTGGATCTTTATTTTCTTTTTGGCATTTATTATTATTTGAATTCTGGTGTGAATGTGAGTTTATGTGTGTGTGTGTGTATGTGTGTGCGTGTGTATGTGTGTGTGTGTATACATTTATTTACATTGATTGTTGTATCTCCCTTTAAAATGCAGATTCCAGTGGGGAATAAAGGCATAGTGGCACCTAAAAATAAAACAACTAATGCACGAATAGATAGATAGATAAAGAAAGAAAGAAAGAAGCAGGTGTGTATGGCGAGAAAGACATCATGCTTGGGAGAGTGACAGGTCAATGAAAAAAATGCACACCCTCCACCAGATGGATTGACACAGTGTCTACAACAATGGGCTTAAATATAAATAAGATCATGTGCCTAGCACAGAATTGAGAAGTGTTTTGATCTGCAGTACATAGGGTCGCTATGAGTTGGACTTGATTGGACAGCACCTAACAACAACAACATGCTTATATTTAGAAATAAGCAATATCAAAAAGGGATGATGGGAGAGACAGAAGAACAGCTGTTAGGGTATGGCAAGAGTGGCTTTTAGGAGTTGCTCCCATGAGAAAGGGAGGCAATCCCCTCAGTAGGAATACTTAGGTGGAGAATAGTGAGTGTGGGTGAAAGGGAACTGAGGGGCCCTGTGGGCTGGAACTAGGTGGGACACTGTCCTTAAAAAAATGGTCTCTGGAACCTGACCCAGCTTGCTTTCCCCTTTGTTTTCAAAGGATTTGACCCTGTGAAATTGTTCCATGCTTCATATTTTTTTGCTACTTCTCCCTCTGCCTGCATAATTTATTTACTTTTCCCCCATTCATACTTGAACCCATTTTCTGCTAAAATAGTAAAATTTCAAGGGAAATCTAAGAAATCATAGGTCCCTTTCAATTGGGATCTTTGTGGATTGTCTTAGATAATTTTCCAGCTGCCATACGTAAACCTTTATTAAGTACCTACAAAAAGCTAGGCACCCTGCTCAACACCACACGAGAGGGAAGAAAGACAAGATTTCTGTCTCCAAGGAGTTGATGCATAGCAATCAAAGCCGAGTTGCCACACAATGTGATAAAGGCTGATCTAGTGCTGCAGTAGTGTTTTAGAATTGATCGGAAGTCAGTTATCAATTCTGTTTGGGAGAATCAGAATTCAAGGCTTTATGGAGGGCTATTTGTAAAATAGCTTGGTAAGATGGAGAGGGAGAAAGGATGCCCAAAGCAGAAGGAAAGACATAAGCAAAGGCAGAAAAGGAAGAGAATTCTTGATCCTTAGGAGAGATGACAAGTAGTAAGACAGGGTAGGAGAGCTGCTAGAGTGGGCAACTTGTCAATGACCTCTTCAATCACAGAATCTAAAGTACCAATTCTGAAATATTCAGGATAAGTTCTTCCTACAAAGACAGGCTTCCAGAATGGGGATCAACAGACTTTCTGTACAATTTTAGATTTTGTATGCCAGTGGAGCCCTACGTGACTATGTTATTAGAACATGAAAACAGCCACAGACAGAAGGCATCTAGAGACCATTAGTTTACTACCTCTGGATGATGCCATGGAATAGTTAGAACCTTCTGCATGATGGAACAAGGAAATGGTCTAATATGGCAGAGCTGTGATTCAGGCCAAAAGTTGGCATGTGTACCTGACTGTTTGATGTGCCTGTGGGTTCAAGTCTTTTAATGTCTTTTAAGGTAATTTTTCATGAATATTTGAAGAGAGATTTATGGTTCAACTGACACATTTTTAAAGCATGACTTTCAATGCATTTTTGGTTAGTTAGAATGAAACAACTAGCTTTGGACAACCATGGGAAGTTTCAAATCCCTTTGTACATTTTTTTCTTTTCTGCCTCATCAACCCTTGCAATAAACTGAGAAAACACTTCATAGTAAAAAGCCACTTTCTCTATGTTAAAGATGCCTCATGTTGCATTTTCTTTAGCTGACATTTTTACAACTTCACTTTTTTTAAAAAAAATTGCTCAAAACCACAAGGAACAAAATAGAACTTTCTGGGAAAGGAGGAACAAGAACGTTGAGAGGCACAGAGATCAGTGTTTTCCCCAGAGCTTCCCGGGTAAAGCATAGAAGATTCAGAAAAAGGGCTGGGCTTGTGGGAGATTCAGTCGTGTCTTGACAATGCTATCACAATAGGTAGGACTGGAAATTATTTTTTCTACATACTCAAATAACTAGTTTGACAAAATTTCCCACTCGACCTTTGTTCAAGCTCTAAGGGTACAAATTGAAGCATCGCTGACACCATTAGTTTTTGATCCATTGCTTTTGCCCAAACAATGCAAACAATTTAACAAAGGGCTTAATTTATTCTATTTGTCCCAGGTGACTTCCCAGTTTTCATTTAGATGTCACAGTATCTTCCACGGGCCTCTTTCTCTCCTTTCCCACTGCTACTTCCCTCCAAGATCACCTCTCTAGAGATTCAGACATAGCTTCTCATGTGTTACCCACATGAATCCCTTTATACCCCACTTTGTTTTGTTCTTGTTGATTTGCTAATTTTTCCAAGTGAAATAACACATGGCAAGTTAAATCTAATTTCCAGGACTGTCTGTTCATAACTTGGAAAGTAGTATCAGATTCAAATATGTAAGTAAGTTCTGGACAATTGTGGTCACGATAAGCTTGGTGGTTTTAAAGAGTCTTTCTGGAAATTTTAGCTATGCAGGGAAGAACATAATTTCAAATTTCCAAATTATGTCGGATACTTTATATTTCTTTAAAAAGCTTGAGTCTTATAGGAATAATCTTATTTCTTCAAATGTTAATTTAGTAGAAGTAAAAATCCTGTATATGTGTATGCATGGCAAACCAGAGTAGCATTTTCCCTAGCTACTATGTGTGGAAAAGAGTTTCCCAAAAATACACATTTGGCTTTTCCATTGGTCACCTTTATTAGCAAGTACATAATCAGTTCCTCTCATGCTAATCCCATTTTGGATCTTTAATAAAAGAACTTATAGTCGCATCCAAGATTCTTATTTTAGGGTGCCTCTCATCTCCTCTATTTATCCTTTTCCCTTGTGCTCCCTTTGTACTCTGGACATAATCTATCCTGGCATTTCTACTTTAATGATATGTTTATAGTTCTCCATACTCCTAAAGTGGTGAACTTTTCAAAAGCTGGGGTCATGTTTATTAATTTTTGGACTTTAAATGACGAGGACTGCACCTGGCATCAGAAGGTAACTAATTCCCAAATGCACATGTCTAATACAATGTATTGGCATTTTGATTTCCTTCCTTCCTTCCTTCCTTCCTTCCTTCCTTCCTTCCCTCCTTCTTTCTTTCTTTTCTTTCTCTCTTTGTAACAAAGTATATTCACCTTTAATATGCTGATGTGTAAATGAGAGAAGAGAAGGCATTTTTGTCATGGAAAAACTGTACTCAGCAATTTCCTTGCTTCTCTTTGAGAAGCTAGCCTTGCTAGCTTTCCACTGTCAATGCAGATGGGAATCCTACTGACCTTCATTCTGTCCCCTGCAGGTTGTTCATGGACAACCACTGACTGAAGAGTTTCTTGATCAGCCCACAGTTATCTTGATTCCAAGACACTGAGGACATGAGTTTAATTATCTTAAACTACCACAGAATGTTGACTTCGTCATGATGGGAAAACAGCTACTTCTGTATAGGACTGACCTTCTGAGTAGGAAGAATGCCATTCACAGTAATATTGCCTATTTTGCCAAGAGATAGACAGATAAGAGGAGTTATACCCTCACTGTTTGATGCATAAGATCAAGCCGTCAGAATTCTGAATTCAAATCCTTAATCTAGCTCTTACCAGTTTTGTGCCCATATGTAAGGGAATCATCTATAATGACTGGGTTAAAATTAACATAATACCTAGGTTATATATTGTAAAGATTCAATATGATATAACCATACAATACCCATTGAGCACCCGCTATCTGGAGCCAAGATGAACAAGAAGACAGATTAAGACCTTTCTAAATATTAGGGGCCTGCAGCCATATCACTCTGGCATCTGATCCTGTCAGATCTCAGAAGATCAGCAGGGTAGGGCCTGATTAGTAGTTGGATGGGAGATCACCTGGGAATACCAGCTGCTGTAGGTTTGGGAGACAGATCTGGCAACCCAATCCTCCTAAGAAACCAAACCAAACCAAACCAAACCAAACAATCAGCCATGAAAACCCCAGCGAAGCATTGACAATAGTGCTGGGCCTGGTATAGTGTTGAGGAATGTTTCTTTGAATGTACAAAGGGTTATTATGAGTCCGACCCAACTCAAGGACACCTAACAGCAACAACAAACATTGGGGAGCACACATTTCAATGACCTTCCAGAGTTAATACATTTAAAAACTGAGAACAATGCACACAAAATCATTGTTATCATTACTATTATTAATACAAATGATTACATCAACATTCCCACAGATTGTGAATTACAGATCACTCTTACATTACATCTCCCTCCAGACTGTCAACAGATACCTGCATTTCTAGAGTTTGTGTTCTGAAAGGGACTTGGCAAGAGACTCTAAGCATCTAGACTTTCAGTCTGTAGGGGAGTTTGAAATGATAAGAAATGTAGGGAAAATCAAACTTATCCTTTCAACTTATGGGCAACATTTTCCCTTGGCTACAACTCTTTTCATTTAGTCTATTCTTCCATGTTATCAGACATTCATGAGCCACTACTGGCAAAGGAACCATTGAGTTTAGGGTAAGGAATTGAATGGTTCCTGATCACAAACTGGAGGAACCATGTGGACATTCAGCTTTCCTGGACAATAGTCCTTCTTCATTTGGCAAAGAGATTCAATTTACATTTTTTGAGAATGATGGGAAACAATACTTAACTTTATAACCTTGATTCATATCCTTTCTCTTAAGGACTCTAACAGGACAACTGAAATTTATATTGGCTGATTGAAAAGAGGCTTTATTTGACTCAGACAGCATGTTAGCCTTCCAATATTTCCCTAGTTTCAGAACCATAAAAAATTAAATGCCTAGAATTTGTACCTTACAAGGTAAAGTAAATGAGATAACTTTTTACTGGTAAACAATCAATAGCCTATTAAGAAAAACAGAATATAATTCTCTGACTTTTGTAGAGGGACAACATTTTATTTTGGTCCCTTAGGGTTTTTCCAGTGGAGCTAGAATAATTGTAGAATAGATTTTGGAAATAGTATATGCAGGAATAAAATAATATAGTGTGCAATAATTCAACTTGATAAATAGGTTAATTGTAATAATGCTTGGTATGCAGATCTTTTTTCACTAAAACTTATAAAATTTAGAAAACACTATTAATATTTATATTTGTCATTTAAAGAATTTAGGAGATTATTAATATTCAGAAACATGTACTAATTTCCTTTGTAAGGGGATAATTTAGTGGCTATAAAATACGTATTGGTTTTGGAACTGGACATGCTGAATTTAAATCTGTCCTTTTCCATTTACTTGCTACATAACTTTAGAGAAGTGATTTCACTTTGATTTTTCTTATCTGAAAAATAAAGATGATAGCACCTGATGCTTTAGTAATGCAATATGGTATTCAACAAAGATAATGTGGTACAAGAAAATTAGATTGTACATAAGCACTGTTTTCAGAACCTTAAGGAAATAGCAAAATACTGCGTCTCCAGGCACAGAAATTCTGACATAATTGGTCCTGGGTGTGGTTGAGTTACAGGGCTTTCTATAAAACCTAGATGTGCATGGTCACTTTCCCTAATACAGTGGATAGCATAGTAGAAGATATGGACAATATAGGTAATTAGCTATACCAAATATGAGTTTTGGAGTCTGATAGATCTGTGATATTATTTTAACTTTGTACCTAGGACAATGCATTTTTTTGAGTCTCAGTTTCCCCATGTATATAGTAAACATTAAAGTTAATGTATTTACATCTTTTAGTGTAATGGTTTAAGACAATAATATAGTACATTCTCCCTAAATAATATTATTTGCAATAGTTATTATAGTTTTACTGATAGTAGTTTTACCTAGAAAAGATGCTATGACTCTGATTGTTTGGATCTATGGATATCTAATTGCCCAGTTGTAACATTTAACTTTAAAAGCAGATAACACTACACTCAAAGATTAAGAAAAATCACATTTCTATCTCATTGGTGTAGAGATGGAGAGTTAAAGCATTATCTCATACCAAGTCATTACTATTGCTGTTATACATTTCTTTATAAAATATAGCCATCAGCCATGGAATACCTGGCATCCAAAACATATCAGTCCTTCAAAGTACAAACTCAAACAATATCTTTTTACTAGTTTATATTTAATTTGTTTCTTCCACATTTACAGTTTCATCATATATCTTGGTGTACATAAAGATGCATCTTAAAAAATTAGTAAGAGTGTAGGAAAGGTGACTCAACAGATTCCTTTATCAGTTTCATTCAGGTTCTCTTTAATTTTAGCTTAATACTTATAGACCTAAGATTCCTGTATGGGCTCCTGGTTCTTAATTAGAATCACTATCACATTGCGGGAGGAAAATCATACTTTTCCATGCTTTTCTCCTTTTACATAGAGTTCCAGAATATTAGGATTACAGCTCTTGGCTTATAATTTTAACCTTATATAAGCACAGGATGGTTTTCACCATATCAAATCTGGTATTTATTATTTTGGGGAGTCTCTGATTACAAATGAAATTTTCCAGAATATTATGATTTTGGCTGATATTATGCTGATTTGGCTCAAATCACAATGTGTGTACAAAGGTTAAAAGACACCTCTTTTTCATAAAACAAAAGATCGTATTATAAAATATGGAAATCTATTCCCAATGTTATGCATAAACCTCAAAATTGTGTCTTCTCATCAAGGAAGCAATAAACAGATTCTCATCCCTCTCTCAGAAAAAGTCAGGTTCTGCTGACTTCCCTTTCACGACAGCAGACAATGAGATTGACCAGGTAGAAGTTGGTCTATCATTTCACCAAAAGAACTCTTAAACTCTGTCATCCCAGAGGCTGCCTTTTCATCTTCTTTCTAAATGAAAACTTCCCTAAATTACTTTTCATTGAGGTTTCTTCTTTCTCAACCATGTTCACTATGTGTTCTACTACCCTGCTCAACCCTATTAAAAGCAGAATAAACTCAACACTCTCTGCCATTTGGTCTTATACCATTAGTTCAGTCTCAGCTCTTCACCCACTTAGGTCAGGCCAGGCTACTTACAGTGCCTTAATTGCCTCATGGATTTATACCCTGAATCTTTATATACACAATGAAATAATGAGATATATACATATTAATCTTTGCCCTAGTGCTTGGGATATATCTTGTAAAACCCTTATAATTTCTTGAGCTGTTAACTATGCTGGTATAATCTTTTGTTCTAACATTTGTTCTCTGTCCTGGTTCCAGAGACTTAGCTGCTGACATCCTTGCAGATAGGGGTGCTAGGATAATCTTTAATTCTACTTCTTGGTAATTGACCCTGGTTGTTGGCACAGAGCTTCTACATACCTTGGAATATCTTGAGTGATAGGAATGTCTTTTGTTCTACTGAGATAATTCTTGGTGGACTCCTGGAGAGCCTGGGAACTGGTTGCCAAGGGAACCAATTATGTGATTAGATGGTAGAAACTTTTAGCACCTCCTTCCCAGAACTCTAAGGAGAAGAGAGAGTTAGAAGGTTGAGTTGAGTAGCAATAGTCAATGATGTAATTATACATACCTATGTAAAGAAGCCTCTGTTAAACTCTAAGAACCAGGTTTGGATGAGCTTGCTTGCTTGCTTGCTTGCTTGCTTGCTTGCTTTCTTCTTTCTTTCTTTCTTTCTTTCTTTCTTTCTTTCTTTCTTTTTTTTGACATTTTTAATGTACACCTTAATGTAATTCATTCTGACATGCTTTTCATTGTGGCATTTACATATATGCATTTTGATGTACATTATTCATATAGGTACCCCCTTACCCTCTTGTATGCTTCCCCCCCACCCTCCCCAACTAAGTCTTCTCTATCATTTACTTGGTAATATTTTTCTATATGTACTTGAGTTCCAGTTCTGTTTAAGATAGAAATTTTTCCTGTAGCCAACTTTGTTATTATCTTGTCAGAACAATTGCATGCATTTTCTAGACCATTTATATTGACACCATTCTTAGCTGTTTTTTTTTTTCCAGTTTTATTTTGATCTCACCTTTGAATAGGATATTTCTTCCTTATAATTTTGATTCAACTCCTACATATGAGTGAGAACATGTGGTGTTTCTCTTTCTGAGCTTGGGTTCATTCACTTAAAATAATTTTCTATAATTCCATTCATTTTGCTGCAAATGACCTTATTTCATTTTTCTTGATTGCTGAGTAGTATTCCATCATGTATATGTACCATAGTTTTTTATCCATTCTTCTATTGAAGGGCACTTTGGTTGATTCCATGTCCTTGCTATTGTGAAAAGCGCTGCATTGAACATGGAGATGCAGGTGTCTCTGTGGTATGATGACCCATCTCCCTTTGGGTAAATTACCAGTAGTGTTATAGCTAGGTCATACGTTAGATCTATTTTCAGATTTTTAAGATATCTCTGGGATTTAGCTCAGTTGGTAGAACACTGCGCTGCAGTCTCTGAAGTCCTGAGTTCAATTCCCAGCACCACAAAAATGGGAGAAGGGCCTGGCAATCCACTCCCAAGGCAATCCCGAAAATGTCAGCTATTGAAAACCCTATGAGGGTCGCTATGAGTTGGATACCGACTCGACGGCTCCTAACAACAACAACATATTGATTTCCACAGCGGCTGGACCAATTTACAGCTCCACCAACAATGTAATAGTGTTGCTTTTTCACCACAACCTCGCCAGCATTTTGTGTTATTTGTTTTATTAATCTTGGCCATTCTTACTGGTGTAAGGTGAAATCTCAGAGTTGTTTTAATTTGTGTTTCCCTAATGGCTAGGGATACTGAGCATTTTCTCATGTGTTTCATGGCCTTATGGACCTCTTCATTTGAGAACTGTCTACTCAGTTCCTTTGTCCATTTGTGTATTGGGTTGTTTTTGCGGGAGTTTTTTTTTTCTTGAATTCTTTATAAAGTCTAGTAATTAGACCTTTATCTGATGTATAAAATGCGAAGATTTTTTTCCCATTCCGTGGGGGTTTCCTTGACTCTGTTAATTGTTTCTTTTGCTGTGCAGAAGCTTTTTAATTTCATATGAACCCCTTTATCTATTCTTATTGCAATTTCTTGAGCAATTGGAGTCGTATTAAGGAAATACTTTCCTATGCCTTATATGATGGAGTGTATTGTCTATCTTGCCTTCTATAAGTTTTAAAGTTTCTGGTTTTATGTTGAGATCTTTTATCCATTTTGAGTTAACTCTCGTGTATATTGAGAGATGTGGGTCCGCTTTCATTTTTCTGCATGTGGATGACCATGTTTCCCAGCACCATTTGTTGAAGAGGCTGTCCTTTTTCCAGTTTACTTGCTTTGCTCCTTTGTTGAAAATAAGGTGGCTATAGGTGTGTTGAGGTATATCTGGGTCTTCTATTCTGTTCCAGATGTCTTCAGGCCTATTTTTATGCCAGTACCAAGCTGTTTTTGCAACCACTTCCCTGCAGTATAGTTTGAAGTCAGGGATTGTGATTCCACCTGCATTAGATTTGCAGCTTAAAATTGTGTTTTGGCTATACATGGTCTTTTGTGGTTCCATATGAATTTTTGGATCATTTTTTCTATTTCTGTAAAGTCAGTCAGTGGAATTTTAATGGGTATTGCATTAAATCTATAGATTGCTTTTGGCAGGATAGCCATTTTTACTATATTAATTCTCCCTATCCAGGAGCAGGGGAGGTCTTTCCATGTTTCAGTGCCCTCTGCTATTTCTTTCCTTAATGTTTTGAAATTTTGCTTGTAGAGATCTGAAGGGTCTTTGGTTAGATTGATTCCAAAGTATTTAATTTTCTGGTGGTCTATCATGAATGGTAGTTTTCCTGAAATTTCCTTCTCTTCCTGTTTGGAATTGGTGTAAAGAAAAGCTATTGATTTTTGTGTGTTAATTTTGTAGACTGCGACTTTGCTGGAGCTTTCTTATATTTAAAACACGTGAAGGTTGCTGAATAGTAGCGTGTATGTAGAGGTGGTGGAAGTTCTACACTTCTCCCATACCGTACCCTATGCTATTCATTTATATCTTTTAGTACGCCATTTAACAATAAACTACTAAACATAAGTAAAATGTTTTCCTAAGTTCTTTGAAGGGCTGGGATTTAGCTCAGTTGGTAGAGCACTGCACTGCAGTCTCTGAGGTCCTGAGTTCAATTCCCAGCACCGCAAAAAATGGGAGAAGGACCTGGCAATCCACTCCCAAGGCAATCCCGAAGCAATCAGCCATTGAAAACCCTATGAGGGTCACTATGAGTCGGATACTGACTCGATGGCACCTAACAACAACAAGTTCTTTGAACCCCTCTAGCAAATTAATCAGTCCCAAGGAGGGGTCATGGGAATCCTAATTTATAGCTACTAATTCAGTAGCACCTGTGAAATACTGTGCTTACTATGGGCATCTGGACAGGGGTGTGGGGTTTCCCATGTGACTGAACCCTCAACATGTGGTATGTAATGCCATCTCCAGGTAAGTAGGGTCAGAATTAGGACACCCAGTTGGTATCTGCTGAAGAATCTGAAAAACGGATTTGTTTGCTGGTGGGGAGAAAATCCTTCATATGAGCGTAAGAAAATAACATTGTATTTCTTATCTCAACGTACACCCTCCTCCCTTCCTCTACCTCAGAAGTCTACTTTAAACATCAGATCTTCCTTGCAGCCATTTCTGACACTGAACTGGTGTAATTGTCCTGCCTTTTAATCAGTCTTTACAATTGTACCATTTCCTATGTTCTGAGGGATCAGTCCATGGTTGCTTAACTACATGTTTCTAGGCCCCCAGTGAGGCAGAACATCAGGGCGGCTGGCATGTGTGGCAGAGGGTGCTCACCTCACAGCAGACAGGAAACAGGGAAAGGGCATAGGAAAAGGATCCTGACCAAGATGCAGCCTCCAAGGACAGGCCCCTGGTGGCCTACTTCCCTACATTAGGCCCACCTCCTCCAAATTTTCACCACCCCCAATAATCCCATCATAATATGAACCCATCAAGGATCAATCCATTGATTAGTTCAGAACTCTCAGATCCAATCTTTTCCCCAAATCCCACCAGCTGGCAACCAAACCCCTGATAAGTGAGCATGTGGAGGACATTTCAGACTCAAACCATAAAGGCTTCCTGAGGAAAAGACACTGATGTAGACCCCCAAAGAATAGCAAAACAGTTAATCTTAATTGATGAAAAGCAAAAGGATTATTTTCTTGGCAATTGATGCTCAATGTGAGCCCCAAGAGACAGTGGCATCAGTATCACCCAGGAGTTGCTAAAAGTACAGAGTACCAGACCCAGCCCAGGACCACTGAATCAGGGTAGCCTTTTGTTAATATCCCCAGGTGAATCTGTGAACAACCAAGTTTAGAAATACAGCTCTTGGTAGCCTCCCCAAAAGAATTACTTGTGAATTCCTCAGTGATATCCCAGAGGCAATTCTTCCTGCACATCAGTGATCTAATTGTACAAATATTCTTATAATTCCCTAAGTATTCCTAGGAACTTTCTAATAAAATTATTTTTGCTTAAACATTTGAGTTTCACATTCTATTGTTTACAAGAAAAAATATCTTAAATAATGCATTTCCCATTCTCAAAGTGCTAAAAAAAATTACCAAAATACAAATTATGTATCACCTTTTCAATTCAGTATTTGATAACATGTTTCTATCACTTTATACATGATATGAAATTCTCTTCCTTTCCTTCATAATTTAACACATATGTACTTTAAATTGGTTTATTTCAATCAAAGTTAAGAATTTGATGCTTTTGACTATCTTACTTCAGTCAATTTTGAGTTGTATATATTTAGTTTATGAGGGCTGTGTTAGTTATTTATGGTTGTCTAACAAAATACTGTTGAGCTGGGATTTAGCACAGTTGGTAGAGTGCTGCTCTGCAGTCTCTGAGGTCCTGAGTTTGATTCCCAGTACCACAAAAATGGGAGAAGGACATGGCAACCACTCCCAAGGCAATCCCAAAACAATCTGCCATTGAAAACCCTATGAGGGTCGCTATGAGTCGGACATGACTTGATTGCACCTAACAACAGCAACAACAACAACAACAACAAAAATACCCCAAATAGAAGGACAACAAAAAATACTATCTCATGGTTTTAATGGGTGAAGTTGTCAGGAGTGGCTTAGATGGATCATTTTTGCCCAGAATATCTCATTAGATCATAGTTATGGTGGTGGACATGGAACTGCCATCATTTGAAGGATTGGCTGGGCATGAAGAAGCTCACACCCATGGCTGAATGTTGATAGTTACTGTTGGCAGGAGGACTTATTTACTTACCACATGGACTTCTCCACATGTAAACCTGAGTGTCCTCATGCAGTGCAAGTGGATTTCTCTTAGGGAAAATGATTGATGAAAGCAATGCAGAAAATGCACTGTCTTTCATCAGGAAGCCTGGGAAATCATATGCCACAATTTCTGCAATATCCAATTGACTATGGGCCAGCCATATTCTGTGTTGGTGGGAGGAGCCATAAGCATACAAATATCATGAAAGAAGAATCATTGAAGGTCATTTTGGAGGCTTGCTATCACAGACTATATATTTCATCTTATCTCATGTTCCTGTTTCCAACTATTTTTTAAAATAAGAATCAAATATAATAACATATCAAGGATCCTCTGCAGAGACAAAGATGGTGACTTTCTTGAAACTGACAGGTATAAACACTGTATGATGGGTACTTTAATGTATAAAAATAATTATGATAATAATACTAAATGTGATGTGTAATTGTTATAAAGCATCTTATGCTAAGAATATAGTGATTAACCACTATATAACACTTAATTAGTGCCATGCTATTCTAATGCTCTCTTGTATCTTAATAGAACATCTTCAAGACAATCATGTGTGCTAAGTACTAATTTTGTCTTGATTTTACAGATGAGGAAACCAAATTATAGAGAGTTTAAGTAAGCAGTGTTGTTACTGTCTCTCCTAACTGCCTATATTAACAATCCTAATTATCACTACTAGATAGATAGTAGTGGAAGGGGAGGATCAAGGCACAGCAGTGTGGATGATAAGGATGTGAGGATGCATTGTCATTACTAAGATCCAGTGTTTGAAAGTAAGGTGAGCAAATAAAAGAAATAATATAATTTTGGCATTCAGGACACTTGAATGCAACCAACGAAAGAGGAAGAATTTGAAAGTATTTTTACTTCATGTCATTTTCCAAAGCACTCAACAAATCACACACACACACACATACACACACATATCTGCAGCCATAGCACCCTAGCATCCAATCTCACTTGATCTCAGAAGCTAAGCAGGATTAGCCTTTAGCCTTGTGAGTCCTTGGATGGGAGACTGCCTAGGAATACCAGGTGCTGCAGGCTAGGTAGAAGGACCTGACAACTCACTCCAGAAACAATCCATCACTGAAAACTCTATGAATAGCAGAGAAGCACTGACAATAGTGCTGGGCATGGCAGAGTGGTGGAAAGTGTTTCGTTATGTTGTACATGGGGTTGCTACATCTAACAACAACACCACAAATACACTCATATATATATATACACACACACACATATACATATACATATACATACATACATACATATATGTATGTATGTATGTATATGTATGTGTATACACACATATGCATACACACATATGCATCCATACATTTTTTTGGTGGTACTAAGGTATTAAACCCAAGGCCTCATGAATGCTTTTGCAAGCACTCTGTCACTGAGATACACCCCTAGCCCATTTTTTACACTTTAATGTGAGACAAAGTCCTGTTAATTCATGCAGGCTCCCTTTAGCCTAGAAATTGTAATCCTCCTGCCTCAGCCTCCAATGTCTCTGGGATTACAGGCATGTGCCACTGTGCTCAGCTTGCAAATCACATATTTTTAGATTAATTTACCAAACAAATATCAGTTGACCATCTACTATGTGCTAGATCCTGTTGAAGGAACTATGAAATAGTAGTGAACAAATATCCCGATCAAGGAATAAAGTTATTAAAGTAAACTTATTTCCTAACTTTTCAATTATTTATTTATAGATATATACTCAAATGTCAAGACAAATTAAACTGGATGTCAATATTTTCTCTCTCTAACACAAACTAATAGAAGGACCAATAGAATGCATATAAATGGTATATAGTCCTGGGGTAGTAAGAGATTCAGTGCATTACTCTGTATTCTCCATCATTGTCAGAACAAAATATCTCAGTAATGGGGAAAATTAGTGTCTTCCTCAATGCTCATTCTCCAAACATTTCAGTGTGTACTGCAAACCAAATGGTAACAAATTATTACAAAAACTTTTTCAGAACTTTTCTTTTTGAACATATGAAATCCATAAACCTCAAATGGGCTAACATTATAAAATTTAGTATTTTACACCTGGAGAAAATGGATGCAGGTTATTCAACCCAGCCTTGTTGACACCCACCAATTTGGTGGATGAAATAAATGAGGAATATGTAAATGAAACAATTTATTTAATAATCATGTGACTAGCTAGATTTAACATTGGAATGGAAAGGCAGAGAATTCTCATTCTTTAATGTTTCTTTATCTCATGATAATTAACCACAAGTGCTTTAAAAATTAATTAGTCATATTCTTTTTTGTACTCAATCATTGAAAATGCACATTTCCTATTTGGATTCACATTGGCATCTATCTACATCTGTGAGGACAGATGGAAGAGAAACATGTAAGTTTACATTTTCCCTCTGCTGCTATAGGAGTGCATATCCATGCTTGTGCCATCCTTCAGCGCAAGGGAGAAGCTCACATAGCCACATAAAAACAAATCTGTTTCATTTGCATCCACTTCCTCAATGTCATGCATAGCCTGGAATGTATGAGACCCTTGAGACTCTTTCACAAAAGGAATTAGTAAATTACTCCTTTACTATGACCCCTAGCAAGAAACTCAGCAAGGACCAGTCAAATGGACTAAAGTAGAACTAAAGCTTCCAGTGCTTCCTGGGTAATCTGTCTGCCTTCACCAGGGTGCAGATGGAGGTTTATCTAAAAAGGTTAAAGGTACATTTTATAATTTGTGAAAATCAAAATGGAAGTTTTGTTTTTAATTTGAGATAATTATACATGTATATGTAATTGTAAGAAATACAACAGAGATCTTGTCACTTAAAAGTGACATACTGTGGTATGATATGACAGCCAGGAAAGTGACCCTGATGCACACCGAGTCCAGGGAAGAAGCTGTGTGAAGAGAAAGACAGAGAAAATAGTGAAGCTGCCATAAACTAAGGCAGGCTGGAGTCCCCAGGAGCAGGAAGAGACAGGATTTTTCTCAGAGCTTTGGAAGGAACAGGGACATGTCATCATCTGGATTTCAGGCCTCCAGAACTATTACTCAGCAAAGCTCTGCTGTGTTAAGTCACCTTTTGTGTGGTAATGTTGTAAGAGCAATCCTAGCAAAATAACACTAACCTTATAACCTTTTTCAGACTGCAGATGTAATCATTTGTGACATGTACTTATTTGCGTGTATATCTGTATACTTTGCAAGTGCTCTATCTCTGGGCTGCACTGCACCTCCAGCCTACTTTTTTGTTTCTTTGTTTTTAAGAGGACTTGGAAAGCTACTCAGGCTGCATCTGGCCTCAAACTCCTGATCTTCCCACCTTACCCTCCCAAGTTACTAGGATTAGATGTGTGTGTCACCAAGCCCTAACATTCTGTGCAAATTTATCACATGTCCATGCATGTGATTTCCAGTCAGGATGTAGCACAAGTCCATCACAGGGATCCTTTGTATAACTTTATTTATTTATTTATTTATGTATTATTATTATTATTATTATTATTATTATTATTATTACTATTGCAATGGTGGGAACAGATCCTAGGACCTTACCATTGCAGGCACCTTGTGCTATCCTTCACGACCACAGCCATATCTCTTTATTCACCCACCCTTATCTCTGACAGTTACTAATCTATTTCTCATCTCTGTGATTCTCATTTCAAGAGTGCTATAAAATATGGAACTCATAGTTTGTAAGCATTTGGGATTGGCCTTTTCAGCATACACCTTTGACATGGACAAGTTGGGGGTGGTCACAATTTATCCTTTTTACTATTGAGCAATATCCTATGGTACAAATGGACTACAAATTTTAACCAATCATCCCTGAGGGATTATTTTGATTCTCTCCAGTTTGGGAGTAGGCTACTAGAAATAAATCCATTCATAGGGTTTTCAATGGCTAATTGCTTCAGGAGTGGACTTCTGGTTTCTTCTCCCTAGTCTGTCTTAGTCTGGAAGCTCAGATGAAACCTGTCTACCATGGGTGGCCCTGCTGGTATCTGAAATACTGTGGCACAGCTTTCAGCATCACAGCAACACACAAGCCCTCACAGCATGACAAGCTGACAGACACATGGGGGCTCATTCTTCTAGACCATTTTAAGATTTGAAGGTAGATAAAAACTGGCATCTTCTTTAAGTAAGTCATTTCCTTTCCTACATTTATCCAAGGAGATTATTAATTCCCTATTAAATGTTGTTTTGGAACTTGAACTGTGTTGCAATAAGAATGATGGTCCTGGCAGCCCAAACCATGATATTTCAGTGCTCAGACTGGTTTCTTAAGCTAAAAATGTGCTGATCTTCTCTCCTTGGCTAGGCATCAGAAGCCTCTGATGGAGTTTTAATAGTATGAAACACCGGAAAACAATACTTCAGAGATTTCTCTCCTTAGAACTGGGGCAGAGCTCAGGCATCTTTGTTCTTTAAAAGTTCCCAGGAGATTAAAAATTCAGATGGGTTGAAAACCACTGCTGTTCTACTACCCAGGTGAAGGGGAACATCCATTTGTCTTTCACTTCCTTCCAGCCAATAAAATAGTTTACTTACTAGGATTATTTTTATTGGTGTATAGTTTTATTTTGTTTTGATAGAGTCTTGCTGTATAGCCTAGGCTGGCCTTCAATTCAGTCAGAATCCTCCTCCCTCAGCCTCCCAAGTGCTGAGGTGTGCACAACGCCTGGCTCAGTTTATTTACTTTCATAAAAGTAAGTTTCTTGCCTATATTTAAGCCTCTCCTGAAAGTATAAGGATCATTTTATAACTGAGAAGAGGTTATGTGAGGATTGACAATGTTTCCTGAATTGCTAATGAGGGAGGAAAATTAGGCAAATATATTGGTTCCCTAGAGGAATATGTGACAGATGTTCTAGAAGCTAGAGAAATTGCAGTGAATTTTCTGGATTTTGACTCAGGGAAAACACTTATCTCGTAAAATGCTATAATTAAAGATAATGATAATACTGGTGATGCTTTACATTAAAAACCATGTGTCTATGTTGTTATCTCTTTAGGGCTCTATGAAAACTCCAGGATGTAGGAAAGAAATATATCAGTGTGCTTCCTTACGTCAGTGATCTGTCCACACCAAATGTAGAAAACAGCTATTCTAATGCTAACATTATAACTTAGTAATAACTACCATAATTATTATACCAGTTTCTATGAAATATGCTATGAGTTATTTTATCAACTTCAGAGAAAAAATATTAATTTAAACCAGGAGAGTTAAGAAAAGAAATAGAACAGGTTAATCAGGTTTACATGACCTAATATTGTTATTGGGGTTGATTAAAAGATAAGAGTTCTTCTAAATTATTATCTTAGAATAAACATCCATTGACCTAATGAAATTTTACTGCACCTGATTAACAATTCACTTTAGACCCAAAAGCCCCATCCTATAACCAGAGAGAAAAGCCTGTGTGGTCTTCCAGGCTGTTTATTTGGGCAGAATCAGAAGCACTTTTATGTCTGGCTATATTCCCTATTTTTAAACTATTTTCCATTTATAAGCACATAATGGCTGCAAGGAAATACCTTCAGGTTTTCTCTGTTACTCTGAATTGGTTCTTTCAGGAATTGAAATGCAGATCTTTAATTAAGAGTAATTTCAGTTATAGGACACATTATACTTATGAGTAAGGGTTAAAACATTGTGATAAGATCTCTAGATTCAAAGATGAATACATTGACCATACTTATCCTCATTTTTTAAAAAACTAAGTCTAACAGAAATATCTATCTATCTATCTATCTATCTATCTATCTATCTATCTATCTATCATCTATGTTGTGATACTGAAGGGTTAAACCCAGGGCCTTGCATTTGCATGCTTTGCAAGTAAGTGCTGTACCCTTGAGCTGTACCCCTGGCCCATTTTTTACTTTTTATTTTGAGACAGGGTCTCCCTAAATTATGCAGACTGCCTCTGCTCTCTAACAAGTGTGTGAACCTCCTGCCTCCACCCCCTAAATCTCAGGGATTACAGGTGTGAGCCACCGCATCTGGCAAATAATAGTTCTTTACGACAGGTAGACTGTGGCTTAGCTCAGTTGGTAGAGTGCCAGGGTGCACCCTCTAAGGACTGGATTTGATGCCCAGCACTGTAAAATTGGGAGAAGGACATGGCAGCCCACTCCCAAAGCAATCCCAAGCCAATCAGCCATTAAAAACTCTATGAGGATTGGACCCATCCCTAACAACAGCAACAACAACAACAGATATAGCTAATCTATGAAAGTGGACTGGGGTTTAGCTCAGTTGGTAGAGTTCTTGCTCTGCACATTCTGAGACCCTGGATTTGATCTCCAGCACTGCAAAAACAAGAGAAGGACTTGGCAGCCCACTTCCCAAATAATCAGCCATTGAAAACCCTATAAATAGCAGAAAAGCATTGAGATAGTGCAGTGAATGTAACAGTATTGGGGAGTGTTTTGTTCTGCTGTACACAGGGTTGTTATGAGTCAGATCCAACTTGACAGCACTTAACAACAGATCTACGACAGATGTAGGGTGTCTCCCAACCATAGCTTGGATTCTAACCCCAATAAACTGCAGCAACTCTTACCATATGTAAGAAGGTTGAATTGATCCATGGTCTCTAAAACAGAAAATGATAATTCTTGGGAATTGATCACTTCAAATATTTTGGTACTACCCACAGGAAGCTATCTTGCAGTTTTGTTTTGTTTTGAGTTCATACGAGTCAATGAAATTAATGCTTGTGAAAGAGAAGTATCTAGTTTTGAGAATAAGGAGTATTACAGCCATGCTTCTTGAATATATTGATTTAATTAACCCTACCTGAGTAATTTGTCAATTAGCATCAGGAATTATATGTACAACAATTAACTGAAGCAACATATATTTGTACATTTGGAAATTGTTTTTAAAAGAAAATCTTTATGAACTTGCTAGATTCTGTTAAGCAAACTGATGCTGACCGAGCCCTTTGCATCATAATTAGATTTCACTGTAAATGCAGGTTATCCTTGACCAATCGCCTTGGGCTAGAAAGATCTTCATTATTGACTCAATCTACAAAATCATCAGTAGAGGGAGTAATGAATAGACATAAATGTGAGAAAGTTCCACAGAAACCCTCCATGCTATAGCTGTACAACATGTCATGTTGGATTCATTTCGACAAAAATGGCTGTCACAGAATGCCCACCAGACTTGTTCCCACAGGCTGTTTTGCCATCTGTAGTATTAAAGAATATCCATTACGAGTGTCTTGGGGCTACTCTGTTAGAGTTGATTGCAAAGTGTTTGTGATGCATTACCCAAAGTGGAATTATTGACTTAAATTAAAAGAAAAAGAAACACCCAACCAGTAGCCTTATTAAATCAGAAACAAATAATAAACTATGTTTTAGACTTCATTGCTGAAGTGAAAATACAGGCAAACACATTTGAGATAAAAATCTGTTAATATATTTATAACCAAATTATACTCATTGAAAATTAATGCATTGCATAATTTATTTAAGGTTCACTTTCTCCTTGAGATTTATCTATGCAAAAAGACACATCTCAAAATCCACAAGCATCTAGCTCATAAAGAGATGTGAAATTTTCTTTTCCTTAGGAATGATATTTAAATGTGGTGGAAATTACATGGACGGCAGGGAACATGTTCTGAAAATCTGTACTAAGAGATACGTTGACTTTCCCCCATTAGGAAACTGAAAGATCACATGGACAGTCTAACCTATTTCATTAAATGTATAACACCTCTCCCTTAGTGATGCCAAACATACCATTTAAACAAATTTTTATTTTTATAAATTAAGTTTTTATTTTTGTTTTAATAGCCCATAAAAAAGTTGGAGAAGATTGGGTGTGGTAGTGCATTTCTGTAATCCCAGCAACTCAGGGAGCAACTCAGGATGATCTCATGTTTGAGGCCAGAGACGGCCTATGCCTGTGCAACTTAGTGAGACCTTTTTCAAAATAAAAAAATAAAAAATGGGCTGGGGATGCAGCTCAGTGGTATAGTACTTCAAAGTATGTGTGAGGCTCTGGCTTCAATTCCCAAATACAGAAGAAAAAAGTTGAGATACCAAAGTGATTATCCAGCCAGTGTTTCAAATCACAGGTACAGATACTCTAAAGCACAAATAAATTCTTTAAATGACCTTCAAAGTGACATTTTAACTCTTTATCTTCTTCTATATAAACATCTTTCAGGTCATTATAATGCATGATTGTGAAAACATATCCTAAGCCTCACATATTTTCCAATATGTCATCAAAAGAAAATGGTATAACTATTATGCAAAGAGAAGATTAGTTGCTGTTGCCTGTTAATCATGGAAACATGATTCAGAACTGATCCCAAAGGGCATTCAATCATTGAATGGGTCTCTCATCCCACGAAAACACAATGTATACCAGATAAATTTCATCACAGTTTCTAATATACATGCAACAGAATTTTGTGTTCAGTTGAACTGAATGTCTTTGACAGAAGATGGAATGACTCGTTTGAGTACAATTTTGGCAAGTCCTTCTATTTTTGGGTATTTTGGAATATGGGAACTTTCTGTTTTCTAAGGTAGACATTTACTTTTCCTCTGACCTCCTGATGTCCAATACCCTTTGCTGATGGAGAATAGTTTTTCTCTCCTGTTGTTCTCTGCAATCTTGGAACAACAGTGAGCCAGGGAGCTCTTCATTTTCATTTCAAAGGCTGTAGCTGGTACTGTTCTAGTGCTTCCTCTTCCACCTCAAGACATAGGCACCTGCTATGTCCCTGGAATCTGTCTCAGGACTTTAAATCATGTGACTTGTGAAACAAGGACAGACAAGAAAGCAGACTATTGGAATGGGGCTTAAAACCACTTTAGTGCTGGTGTGTTAATTGAACAGCTCCTGTAGCTTCTGCTGGTGGGTCTTAGGTTTCCCTGAATCTAGCCTTATGCAGTTTGAATTTGAGTGGGTCCTGATATCTTTCCCAATCCATTCTGCTTGCTTAGGTTCACCAGTTGGTCTGTTTCTTGCAAGCTAAGACTTTTCTCATCTAGGTTCACAGTAGTTTCCTTCAGTGTCTCTCAGTTTACTTTTTAGAATTTGTCCATATTCACCAGCCTAGTATTTCAGTACAAAACTTTACTGACTATATAACTCCTTTCTTTTGGCCATACAAATAAGAATTTTACAAGTGGTACTTAGATTATTTGAATTCAAGACCTTTAGCATACATTTCTTCTTTCAACAGTAGCGTTATATGAACCTGGTAGTTAAAGAAAAGGTGAATTCAAGACCTCACCCTCTCCCTTTTTGGAAGGGATGGATTGAGTTGGTTTCAGACCCATTATCTTTTATTAACATGTGACCTCCACTAACTTCCAAACTAAGTTTAAGACTTCAGTTTTGTTTACTGAATTATAGCTACTAATTTGGCATTTATCTATTATGGTTTTGATGAAATATGATATCATTTTATATCAGTCTTCATTAAATTTAGTGGTAAAAATTTTGAGTAGATTAGATCGCTGTAACAGACTATTAACAATGTGCATTTGGTTGGTGATGATTTAATTATCAATGGCTTGTTGATAAGTGCTGTTGTAGAAATTCTGAGTTACTTACATACCTAGTCACTTAAACATATTGAAAAAGTTATATATATATATATATATATATATATATATATATATATATATGTATGTATATATATCTGTTAAATAAAATTTCTATTCAACCTTTATTTCTCTGTACCTCCTCACTATGATACAAAATATTTCTATTAGACCAATAACTAAAATCATAAAATCATAATTACTAGGAGAAATGCATTGTAGTAACTTAATAATCACAGCTACAATATTCACATATAACTGGTTGAAGTTTCATAAATAAGATTTATCCTTGTTATATGTGATGCAACCTGTTAGTTCTAATTAGTTCTAATTTAAAAATGTAGTAATACAACGTTGGCCAATTGTATCAACTGTCAGTTTCTTGGGTGTGATAATTTCCCATAGTTATACAAGATGTTACAACTGGAGAAACTCATTGAATGATATGAGTGATTGCTTCGTATTAGTTTTAAACTGAATTTAAATCTACAATTATCTAAAACAAAAAATAGTAAAATCCATTCAGGAACGCCTGCAGCGGTAGCCCTGTGGCATCCGGTCCCCTCAGATCTTGGAAGCTAAGCAGGGTCGGGCCTGGTTAGTACCTGGATGGGAGACCGCCTGGGAACACCAGAAGCTGTAGGCTCGGGAGAAGGACCTGGCAACCCCCTCCCAAAAATCAATCTGCCATTGAAAACCCTATGAACAGCAGAGAAGCACTGACAATAGTGTTTCCCCTGTTGTACATTGGGTCGCTATGAGTCGGATACCGATTTGACCTCACCTAACAACAACAACATTCAGGAACTAAATTTAGTCTGAGACTCAATAATAATTCATCCAAAGAAATTTATATAATATGGTAATGAAGACATTAACAAAATAGTAACGAATAAATCAGTGGTGCTATTAGCATCGTTGTTTTTCAAAATTCCTGAGAAACTTGTAGGCACTGCAACATGAAAAGAAATAGCAAATAATATTTTAAAGAAAACAAAAGTAGGATAATTTCTAGAGTATAGCATTATTTATGTGGGAAAGTGTTAAAAGTATAATTGGAATGTTGGCACAAACAGCAGGATGATCTATAGAGGAAAGTGTTTGAATAACTAAAAAAAGTAGAACTGTATATTACTATAAATAAAATAAGACATTGGTTTTCATGCATAAACAAATGTATTTTTAGAAATTTTATAACATTTTTCTGTGACAGTAGCAGGCATTATCTTAAACTGTTATTGTAAGCAGAAATTGGTATGAGTCTTTCTGAAAGGCAATAGTAAAACTATTAATTTATATACTTTCAATTCATAATTTTTGTTCCCATATCTACTTCTAAATATATAGAACATTTTAGTAAGAGTTTATATAGGGAGTGAA
>VMDO01001284.1:128889-218799 GCA_007922755.1 Pedetes capensis
ATGAGGCTCTGGATTCAATTCTCAGTACTGAAAAAAAAAAAAAAAGAACTTATGGGAAATACAAACCAAAACTACATTGAGATTCCATCTCACCCTAGTCAGAATGGCTAGAATCAAGAAAAACACCAGCGACAAGAAATCCTGGCAAGGATGTGAGGGAAAAGGAACTCTTATCCACTGTTGGTGGCAATGTAAGTTAGCCCAGCCACCATGAAAATCAATAGGGAGACTCCTCAAAAGAATGAAGTGGTACTCCTGTACCATCCAGCCATACCATTTCTGAGTATGTACCCCCCAAAATTAAAGTCAGCTTACTATAGAGATGCCTGCATACCCAAGTTTATTGAAGCCCTAGTCACCATACCCAAATTATGGAACCAGCCTAGGTGCCCATCTTTGGATGAATGGATAAAGAAAATGTGGTATATATACACAATGGAGTTTTACTCAGCCATAAAGAAGAATGAAATTATATCATTTGTAGGAAAATTGATGGACTAGAAATTATCATGTTAAGTGAAATAAGCCAGACTCATAAAGACAAATATCAAATGTTTACACTTGTATGTGGAAGAGGGAGGGCAGGAGGTCTTGAAACTGAAAAAGGATATAGAGGAAGAAGAGGAATATGGGGAAGGGGAGGAGATAATAAACAATAGTGGAGGGGTGAATATGCTCATGCATATGCTCAAAGCACATTTCATACAGACACATTTCTATAATAATGAAACCTTTTTATTTGTCCAATAAGTATATGCTAATAAAAAAATTAAAAAAAAGCTGAGTGCTGTGGCACATGCCTGTAATCCCAGTGATTTGGGAGGCTGAGGCAGGAGGATCATGAGTTTGAGGCCAGAAGCAACCTGTGCAACTTAGAGAGACCGTATCTCAAGATAAAATATATATATATAATATATATATATAATATATATATATATATACACACATACATACATATACACACATATATACATATATATACACACATATATACATATATATGTGTATATATACACATATATACATATATATGTGTATATGTATACACATATATATATGTATACATATATATATATGGAGGAGTGGAGATGCAGCTTAGTAATACTTAATTTCCTAATACTTTTATTAAGAATATTTAAAATAGCAAAAACACTAAAATATAATTATAAATGATAGGAGGAAATTCATTAAAGTTCTAATGCTATTTTTAGGGAAAAGCATATAGCAAACATTTTTACTACTTTTTGCAGGAAAACACTTTACAGACTCTGAAGTGACAAGTTCGAGATATTAAATAAACGTACTTTAGCCAGTGAAGGCTGCCATGAGAAAATGTCACAGGCTGGGAGGTTAGATTTAAACAATAGAAATTTATTTTCTTGTGGTTCCAGAGGCTGGATGTCTGAGACAAGGCTGACAGCACACTGATGCCTTTCTGACGCACCTCTGTTTGGTTGTAGGTGTCTGCCTTCTCTTTGCCTTTACATGATCTTTCCACTGAGCATGTCTAGGTCTGTGTCCTAATCTCCTCTTCTTATAAAGACACTAGTTAATTTGGATTATGATTCAACCTAATGACCTAATTTAACCTTAATTACTTCTTTAAGGACCTGATCCCTAGATATATTCTGAGGTACTAGGATTCATAATAGGAATTTTGGAGAACAATAATCCGTGTGTAACAGTGTTCTAGACCAATCAATTAGTATTAAATACATCCAAGCAATTCTGCTTCTTTGGAAGTAGATCATCACAGTTAATGAGGATAGACAGTAGATTATTTGACTTTGCTCGACTTAAAAGCATCAACGTGTGGGGGCCTATCAAGTTGTACAAACTGCTCTCTGGGGTCACTGTACAGGTGCTGGAATGGACCATCCATGAGATTCTATCGTCTGATGCTACAATCTGGCGAAATTGAAGGCTGATATACAGATTTCCATATGTCCTCCTATAAAATCATCAATGAATGTCACTTAGAATATGTCTGTCTTTGTGTTCTTGGGGAACCTCCTCACTAGACTAGCTTGGTGTTCACTACTTACATGCTGAGCAAAACAATAACCACTACAAATAGTTACCAGTGTTAGGGGCAACTCCCTCTCACAAGGAAGCTATAACTATGCTTCTAGGATAAAGTAAGTGAAAGAGGGTTCCTCCTGTAACACACAAAAGATTCCATGTATGAATAGTGGCACCAGTTGTGTAAATCTTAGCTGTCTATAAGGCTTCCTTCCTGAGGGTTTTGGAAAGCGGCTGTTATATGTAGACCACTTGAGTAATTTGTCTCTTTAGACAAAGATTGAATTTATGTAAAGATTTATCAAAAGGAAATGATAGCTTTTATCTAAAGCTTACTTAAAAACAGAAGAAAATAAATGCTTATTTTGAACCATATGAATATCAGCCAAACTGTGCTAGAAACATCTTCTACAATGTAGTTCTACAACAGCACACTAAGAGTCTAGAGGAATCTCATTTGGACAACTATGTGACATTATGTGAATGAAAAGTCTCACACTGTCTGAAGGAGAAGACGGGAACCAAAAGACTTTCAGGGTCTCAACAGGCAGATGGTTGAGGAGAGGAGGAGTTGACACATTTGAAGAGTCAAAGTCATCTTGCTCTTCAAAGGCACAATTCTCCTTAAATGTCATCAGATTTTCCTAGATTAAATGGCTAGACAGTTAGTTAGAAATAAAGGCTATTGAGTACCAAAAAGCAAAGGAAAAACTATTATACATGCGTACATGTGTACGCACATACTAGGTATAAGTGTGATATATATATATATATATATATATATACACATATCTATATACATATATATATACATATATATATACATATATACACATATATATACATAATAGGTTTAAGTGTGTGTGTGCTATAATATATATATTATAATATTCTACATTTCCTCTTTATTTGCAGGGGATATGTTCTAAGACCCCCAATATATGCCTGAAACTATGCATCGTAAAAAATTCTGCGTATACTGTAATGTTTTTTAATGTGTCCTACAGCACTGCCACATAATCACAGACTTAATAGGTTCTTTCATACTTTGTTTCCTGGTGTCACTCAGGAATCACTACTGTTGTGCTTTGAGGACATTAATGAGTAAAATAAAGATTACATTCACACAAGCACTTCAGTACTGTATCATTCTATCAGATAACTTAGAGGCCCTAAATGACTAACACAGAGGTGGAATATATAGCATGGATTTGAGGACAAAGCAAGGATTCACATCCTGATATTTTATCATGATACTCAGCCTGATATTTTATCATGATACTCAGAGAGACATAATTTAAAACTTATGTATTATTTCTGAAAGTTTCCATTTGATATTTTGTAGCATGGTTGACTGAAAGAAAGCATGAGAGTGAAACCATAGACACAGGGGGATACTGTAAGATATGCACAAAAATAGAAATTAAGAATGCAGAAAGAATTTGATAAAGTACATGAAAATAGAAATTCTAACAATTAATTACTCAAGCTCTGTAGTCAGATAGCATATTCTCTGGGCTATGTGTCACCCGCTCTAGAGACCTCAACTCCATACCATACGTGTAGTGGTAAAAGAGATCTTTTTCCCATTGATGGGAGTCTATATAAAAGTATCAAGAAAGGACTTAGACATGGTATGTGCAGTTCCTTTAATTTTTGTTCAGCTTCTCACCAATCAAAGCAGTATCAGCTGTCTAATTTTTCAGAAGGCAGTATATATTACTGTCATATTGAACCTCTTTTTAAATTACATTTATTGTCAGCTTAAAATGGACAAGTACATTTTAGGAGGCTTATAGGAAGGTATTTTCTTACTCTTCTAACAATTCTTAATTAGTGGGTCAATTTGCAGGGTTCTCCTTATAAAAGCCATTGACTAGCTCTATTTTAAGGTGCATACCACAAAAACCCATTTCTAATTCACACAACTGTACCTGTTTGGCCTACTTTATTAATATTGTTGAATGATGGGAAATTAGACAGACTGTAATAGATAAGCCTATGAGGACACTAGGTTCCCCTTTAGATCTTTTACCTTATTTTATTTATTTTTTCCTCCATGTGAAGTTTTATGATTTTTCCCATTGTAGTTTTTGGTTATTTCTCAAATATGAAACACTAGCAATAATATGACTGGATTTATTTTTCAGAAGGACTATCTGTATTGTCCCAGCTGGTGAGTCACCTTTGGACTCTGCACAACAATTCTGATAAATCAGTCTGCGGTAGCAGCATGTTTTCCCTTAAAAAAGGAAAATGAACTCACTTGGGATGTGCAAGGACCCTCCTTCCACTCTGCTTTTTCCAGGCCTGAGAGAACATTTCTAATTTGAGCCCCCAGCGAGGAATACATCACCACTCATACACTCCTGTAAAAGGATATTTCTAAATTGCAGCTGATGGAACACTTCAGGGAAGCCAGAAGGAAACACAGTGACGTTATTTGGCATAACAAACAAGGTAGCCACAAACGTATCATTAGCCACCAGCTTTGGTTGTTGGCAATCCCATAAAATGCAATTTCTACCCCACATTGCCAAGCCGAGTTTAAGTTGTTAAGTCAGGGTAGAAGACTATTTCAGGTGAAATAAAAGCAACTCTTTGCAATAACATTTCACTGAAATATACTCACATAATTTAGTGTTTATTTCAAACTCAATTTAGTAAGGCAACACACACACAAAAGCTAATGTTACACGTATATTTGACAGTCACCACTAAAGAAGTTCATTTGACAAATGTATGTCATATTTGTTTTTTTCTAACATCAAAACTGACAGTTTTAAAGCGATGAAAGTAATATAACAGCGAAGAACACTTTCCCAGTCATACTGACATCAGTGAAAATATAAAAAGAAACAAATTATGAGCTTTGCTTACTAATATATTACATAGATTTTCCATGAAGCTGATAAAACTCTACTTTTAAAACAGGTACTTTTTTTTTTTCTACAAAGAACAGAGATACACTTAACACAGGCAACAAGGATTAATGTAAGGGCACAAGCACATGTAAGCTAGGGGAAGCTGGAAATTTGGGCTTCAATAAGCCAAGAAGCACTAGGTCTATACTAAATCACACCACACAGAATTTTCATTTTGGAACTTTGCCATCGAATTGGTGCACCTATTTGTCTGCTCGACATTGTCAGTTTCCAGTTGTCAAATATGGTACATTCTTGCAATTTATACGCTACACAGAGGAAATCTGATTGACTCAACTCATATTTTCACAGCCTGCTGGCAAAGCCTCACTGCCCCAAGGCCCATTAAGGAAATGGAGTTGCACAAAGCAAAGAGCTTTAAATGAAGTGTTAGCTAGAAGATAAAGTTGGGACTCACTAGCGCACAGACTGCTGACCTTGCATACCTGGGCTCCTCATCAGCCATAGAATTGATTGAATCCAGCCAAAGATTCTGCTCAACTACTGTCCAAAGGATTTGGAATCTAAGTTCACTGGGATGCACCTGCCAACATGGCCTGCTTCTACTCTTTCTAGTCATATTAATCTGCTTTCAATCCTAAACTGTCTCTAGACATATATCCTTGTTGCTGGTTTGCACACAGTTGATATACAAGTGCCTAAAAGCTATGGAAGTTTGAAGCTCATCTGTCTAAAGAAGTGGTTCCCAGTGCAGGGTGTGTGTAGTGTTTTGTCCTAGGAGACATCTGATGATGTTTAAACATAGTTTGGGCCGTCACAACAAGTGAGTGCTCCTGGTGTCTAATGAGAAGAGCCCAGGGTTGTTGCCCAAATTCTAGCATGTATGGGACAGCTCCCACAAAAGATTTATTTGTCCTAAATTGTCAATATTGTCAAAGGTGAAAAACCATGGTTTAGAGGCATCCTGAGACTCATGTTCCAGAAGGACATATATACAGGCTACTTTTGAACAGAGCAGCTTCCAAATCAGAACAAATCTTAATAACTGAAGGAGACCCTACTAAGAATATCCAGGATTACAGGACTGGCCATCCAAGCAACTCCTGCCCTGTCTTGCCTTCCTTGCCAGTGCGTATAGATTCTGGCACACACATATGCACAGACTTTGGTGGAACTAGGAAGTTTGTCTTTGCCATTTATTCTTGCAAAGTCCACTGTGAAAAGCAGAGTAGCCCAGTTACCTATCACCCCAAATATCCTCCTAGCTTCTCATAGAAACTTGGAAGTCTGAATACAAATAGGATTCCTCATGCCTAGTTAGGAGCTTACAGTTCAAGCCTTTTATAACTGTCAGACACTTCAGTCAGTTTTGGGAGGTCTACTGTACCTACTGATCTTCATGAGTGCTTGGAATTCAAATGAAGGGGATGGTGAATCCAGGGAAGACAGCTCACCTTGCTTATTTTGAGCGTTTGCTGTTATGTCAAACCCTGTATTGTCTTGGAGTGATTTGTAAATTTGAAATACACCCTTTCACTGATTAGATAATTGTCTCTCAAATAAAATTTGTGTCTCCCTCTGAATGCAATATTCTTTTGTGCCAATGATAGCAAACAATGCAAAGACCATTTTTTTGCTTACTAAATATTTTCTGAATATATAAATTTTCTTACATCTTCACACTTCCCTAGTGCATATGAAGGATTCTTTGATACTTCCACATTACTATCAATAACAAAAAAGTAGCTCTTTCTAAGTAGATATATGCCGAATGGGAGGAGAGAAAGATTTGAGAATTTGAAAAAAATTTCCAAGAATAACTGACCACACAGACCCCCAGAGAAGGTGGCTGATTGTTTTACATGTTATTACCAACATCTCAACCCTAGGAAATCCATTCTTGGTTTCTCAAACATCTTGAACTTAGCTTCTGCCTCAATACCTAGCACATACTTTTCTCATAAATTTTCCTAAAACCAGAATGATAATAACTAAATGATTGTTGTTACTATAAGGTGCCATCGAGTCTGTGCCTGACTCATAGCAACCCTATATACAACAGACAAAACACTATTGTCTTGCTTCTCTGCTATTCATAGGGTTTTCAATGGTGGATTGATTTTTGGGAGTGGGTTGCCAGGTCCTTTTCCCAAGACTATAGCACCTGGTGTTCCCAGGCAGCTTCCCGTCCAAGTGTTAACCAGGCCCAGGCCTGCTTAGCTTCTGAGATCTGACCAGATTGGATGGCACAGTGGTACAGCTACAGGCAATAAGTAATAACCAACGTTTTTGACTATTTGTTAGACACTGAGGACTAATGACATTTCTATGAATGTAATAACTTTTTAAATCCTGTGAGGTAGCCACTATGTATTCCCCAAAATGTAGAAGAAATAACTAAGGTATACCAAGGTTCCATTGGACTAGATTCTGGCCAACTGCCTCCAGAGCTACTACAACATCTGTAACACTCCAAAGCTTTTAAGTTCTATTCTGGTCCAGCTTTAAGACTCTTTTTAGCGCTAAGTCTCAGGGATCTGTTCCTCAAGCTATGGAATTATTTCCTATACTTTGGGAGTTCATTGTGCACTTCCTTATAATTTCTCTGGCATGGCTGTACTGAGTTTTTGAATACATGCATGGTTATTGGATAGTACAATCTTTGAAGGTAGACCATCCCATTCAGGCTAATTATGTTTCTCTTCATCTTTCTTGTTCTCTCTTGTCTTTCTACCATTGTCCTGACCACTAGCAGATACCAAAATCTATTTGCTTCTAATTAATACTGACATATAATCAAATTGAATACAGAAGAGCAAAAATCTTCAATTGTGTTCTAAAGGAGATCTTTTTGTTTGAATGCTCTATTTTCTAATACTAAAGGCCTGGGCACTGTCCAATTTCATCACTCAAATTCTACCATCAGGAACAATGTGCCAGTCAGCCCAATGACAAGAGGAGGAGTAAATAGAATCCTGGTGGCCAAGCAACCAGAGAAGGAACCACTCCCCTAGGCAGCTTCAATTTGGCTCATTCATTTCTCCCTTTCGCTCTGTGTATTGTTAGCTTTCTCATCACAGCAACCAAATACCTGACACAGAAGCATTTCAAGGGAGGAAGAATTTACTTTGGTTCATGGTTTCAGAGGTTCAGTTCATAATCACTTGGCCCCATGTGCTTGGCAGGACATCACTGATGATGGGAGTGCATGGCTGAAGAAAGCCAGTCATTTCACCAAGGCTAGTAAGCACAGGCTCCCACATCTTTCAGCTTGATGGGCTGTACAGGCTTACATGTTACTGTGATGCTAAAAGCTATACCAGTGGCATTTCAGATACCAGCAGGGCCACCCATAGTGGAAAAGATTCAGCTGAGCTTCTAGATTAAGACAGACTAGGGAGAAGGACCTGGCAGCCCACTCCTGAAACAATTAGCCATTGAAAACCCTATGAATAGCAGAGAAGTGCTGTCAGATATAGTGTCAGAAAATGAGTCCTCTAGGTAGAAGGCACTCAAAAGATGAGTAGGAAGAGTTACCTCCTCAAAGTGGAGTTGATCTTACTGATGAGAGTGGTGTAAAGCCCCTGGGACCTCCTTTTGCTGATGTGGCATGATTCAAATGAGGAGAAATACAATGGCTATAGTAATAAGCTCAAATTTTATACACACACACACACACACACACACACACACACACACACACACGCATGGCACTGAGTCTAGTGGTGTTTAGTTGAGTTGTACACAGAGTCCCTATGAATTGGATCTGTCTCCACCACACATAACAACAAGTAAGCACAGGGTAAGACAGGTAGAGGCCATGGACAAGAGACCCCCAAAGACATGCCCCTAGTGACCTATTTCCTCCAGCTAGGTCCCATTTCCTAAAGTTTCCACAAACTTCCAAAATATCACCACTAGCCAAGGCCAAGCATTTAAAATATAAGCCTACTTGGGACATTCCATGTTCAAACCATAATACTCTACCTCCTTGATTTTTTTCTCCATAATTATAGTCACAGCCATCTTTGAAAGAGGACAAAAAATTGGGCAAGATTTTCTTAGAAACTTCAGCAAAGTGAATCCCTTTGGCACCTGCTCCACCCTAAACCTCTGCTTCTATAAGATTTGGTGTTGTATTACTTCATTATTGCATTTTATGGATTCCAAGTGAATTATTCCTTCCTGGATTCTCTGTTCCTGAGGAGGACTATATTAGTCACATCACACCTACTATAATGGAATACTTGACTCAGACTATTCATGAGAAGAATGGTTGTGTTTGGTTCATGGTTTTGGAGGTCCAAAGTCTAAAAAGCATAGCACAGGCTCAATGGTGAGGGCTGTTTTTAGGCTCCTTAACTTCATGGGGTGAATAGCAATGGTGGAAACATGTGTGGAAGCAAGCAAGTGATTATATGTGGAACTAGAAGCAGAGAGGATGGAAGGGGCCAGGCTTGTTCCTTTTATAAGTACCCTCATGACAACTTAAGGAGTTGTGTGAGAACTACTTCATGGCCCAGTGACCTGAGGACCTCCCACTAGGCTCTGCCTCTTAAAGGTTTAACCGTTGCTTAATAATGTCAACCAGGGGACCAATACTTGCACACAAGAACCTTTGGGGAAGACAAATATACCACCTCCAAACCACAGTGATATTGTATGTGTTTTTACTGACTTTTTAAAAGAAAATTAATATGCTTATTAAAATCCAAGAGTATTTTTAAAATTCCCTTCAGAATAATATAGTTTAGGTTTGTGTTTTCATGTGTTTGTTGATATACTAAATAGGTATTTGGTTACAAGTAAATATAAATGTGATTCAAGAATGGGAGTGACAAAGAGGACCTAAAGCTGGATCTCCATGAAATGCAAGTGTAATATGTTTGCATATGCAACCAAGATGGCCTTGTTCATTTGATATTTTCATATGCCTTTTTTTTGGAAGCTGAATTTGCAGTTCTAAGCAATAAGACTATTTCACACAGTAAAAACTTCTCTGCACATCTTAACAACAAGATGTCTATGAAAGAGATGGTTTAGCGATATAATTTATGATTTGCATAGTCAATAACAGGGAGAAGGTGAACTAATCAATATGGTATTTGGTAACAAAAAAGAAATATTGAGAATAAAATCAATGAGTAGGGGATGAAACAATTGTCTAACCAATATTTTAGAAGGCCAAATATGGGACTCCGGGTACAAATTTTGGACACTGTATGCAAATTTTATAGCACACTCTTCCTGAATGAGAAAATTTGTGCATGAGTTAAATCCCATAAACGTTTTACAAGTCTTTCCTAGAAGCAGATTTCCTGTACTGGGAGTTAAAGGGCAAGTGTAAACTTGAGAACATGCTCTACATATGTATGACAGATAGAAAAACACACTGAATGACCTTTACAAATATTGGGCTGGCCACTTTTATCCTGAAGATAAACTACCAGACTGAATTTACTTTGTGATCAAGTCAGTGATATTTAATATCTGAAAATACAGTGGTCTCCACATATATAATAATATTAACAAATGCTTTATGTTGTGCATTACATTAGATTTTTATCATTCCCAATTCCTCCTCTTTTTTTTTATTCTGAAACCAGAAATGCCATCTGATGTACAGTTTCTCCAGACAGAATAAACTATTCTCTATTTTGATTCTAATGTATTACATTAGTGTGTCTAATTTTACACATACATTATGGTCTACAATGCATAATTACAGCTCCCTGCCTTTAAACATCCCTTGAAGGACTTGACCAAGTCTTTGACTCAAGTCCTGCTTTAGCTGACCAGAGGTTTAGAAAAGAGGGTAGAGGGAGGAAACAAGCAAGAAGGAATAATTGGAGGATATGGTAAGAAAAAGAAACTGAATGATGAATGAGCAGCACATTATGTTTGCATTTAATTTTGCCCATGGCCAAATCAAGGTATAAATATCAAACAAATACATTCTCATTTTCTTCTTCCCTTTTGTCTGCCACCCCAATAGAAACTCCCAAAGTGGTATATTTACCACAGAGCAAAAGATTGGCTCTATAAACCATAAACATAGGAAAAAACAAGTTTAAACTCTGAGAAAGGAATCTGAATCTGTTTTTGAAAATTCAGATTACATCCTAGACTGTTATGATAGGAGAATTGTTATTGGCACCTTTTTGTTAATGTACAAAATAATGGGTTTCATTATGCCATTTTCACATATATATTGTTGAACAGAGCTCATAGTCAATCCCTCATTATCCTCTCATGCTCCCCCTCCTCCTACTGATCCTCTTCCTCCTTCCAAATAGTCTCCCTTCTGCTTTTGATCTACTCAGAAAAATAAAAATTTGCAGTGCATAAATCTTGATATGTCAGGACAGACTCCACACTTCTTAAAATGGCAAATGTGTGTGTATACACGTGTTCTGTTTTTTTCTTTTTTTCCCCTAATGGAAAAACTACTCTCAAATCGGAATTAGAGAACTCTATAAGAAACATGTAGCCCAAAAATATGAACTGTGGCCTCATATATGGGCCATTTCAAATATTTGGAAATTATATTTAATTCGAATGGCTGATATATCCAGTGATCTTCTTTCCTTACACTAATTCTAAATGACATGGTCAGCAGGCGAAGAGAAGCCTTAAAGCACTGCTCATTGGTTATGTATTCAGAAATCTCAACCATAAAAGACTGTTTTCTTCTCTGCCTCAGATGGAAATCTCAAAGAATGTGAATCTTAAACATGCCGGATCTTGAGAATTAAGCTCTTACATATCTGTATTCTCAAGTTATTTATTTTTTTAAGAAACATTTTATAAGGTTCCTTTTTAATGTGAGCCAGTAGTGTAGGCTTATGTATACTGTGGAGATATAAGCTTCAGAGAAGGATTGCTTCAGCACACTAAATGAATTAAGATCATCAGCCATGCCCCGAGACCACTTTGGAATCTAATACATAACATCAGGAGAGTTTATTTTTCCGTGTATCCTACTTCCAATTACTGTACATTCTAGCCCTGCCACTTCATGTAACATGATGTAAAGAATTCTCTATGAAAGGCAAGCAGTAAACTCCAGTGCTGCTGGGCCACTTTGCATAGGATAAACATCCCACACGTGTTATTCATTTCAAGTGCACTTCATCTGAGGTTGCTGTCATTCAGGTTTAATAACCAATAGCACAGCTAGGAGACTAATGTGATGCAGGAAATATTATTAGAATTATTCCTTTATCTGGTTTTTTAATCCCGCTTGCAAGAATGTTTTTCATGTCTGGAAAAAAGGAGACTGTAATCCTATCACTGGACAATCTGCTAATAGCAAACATTAAGGAAATGTACTTCATCTGCTTTGATAACTTTCTTGAGGGAGTTTTAGTGACTACTCTGGAAATTAGTTCTAATCCACATGGAAAAAAGAAGTATGTGATTTTGTGAGAGTAAGGAATTTTCCCACTGGATATGGCTACTTGTTTAAAGATGTTCATGTACTGTTTGAAATTATATTCCTCCAAATAGTTAAATAAATTATAATGTATGTGGCTTTTTAACCCTGAAGTTTATTATGTCTATGCTGGGCCAAATATTTATTCCATTTTCTGTATTTAACCATCGTTATTCCCCTGCCTTAATAGCATGTCATTCATTTTGAATATACTATCTTTCCATGTTGGCTGATTTTAAACACTATGTTGTTGTTGTTGTTAGGTGCTGTCAAGTCGGTATCCAACTCAAAGTGACCCTCTGGACAACAGGGGAAACACTATTGTCAGTGCTTCTCTGATGTTCATAGGGTTTTCAATGGCAGATTGATTTTTGGGAGGGAGTTGCCAGGTCCTTCTCCCAGCCTACAGCTTCTGGTGTTCCCAGGCGGTTTCCCATCCAGGTACTAACCAGGCCTGACCCTGCTTAGCTTCCAAGATCTGACGGGATCGGATGCCACAGGGCTATAGCTGCAGGCTTAAACACTATATGTGATAGTTTTTAAACTAGATAAGAACACTGCAAATCACTGGTTGTCTTATTATCTATTTCCACAAAGCTTAAATATTACTGGTTACCAACAATATCAAAGACTAAACATATTATCTTATGTTAATTTTTACATTGGACCATAGACTTTTTCATCTCTTTCCTTCCTGATTTTCAATAATTATTAATTGGTGTGGGAAAAGACCTGGCAGCCCACTCCAAAATAATCTCAAAACAACCAGCCATTGAAAATTGTGTGAATATCAGAGAAGCACTGACATAGTGCTGGGCATGGCACAGCATCCAGGAGTATTTCATCTGTTGTACATAGGGTTTCTATGAGTTAGACCTGACTCAGCTACACCTAACAACAACATTGATTGGCCAGTGTCTCCCCTGGGCCTGGCACATAGTAAGTAATCAATAAATGTTTAGTGAATATAATTATTGCTCAATTTTTACTCATATAGTAGTATACCCAACCATATAAAAAGAGCGACAGTAATCTCATGCAATTATAATTTCCATCTAGGTACTGATTTATACAACTGGTCTGAGCTGGTCTTCTCTGAGTCATTATACCAGTTCTTTCTTAAGATAGCTGAGAATTCACTATTGTAGATAAGTGGTAGTCTTCATTAATTGTGTTATGTATATTAACAGAAAGAATGAAATAATATCAATGTTGAAGTATTGAAATACAAATATAGGACAAAATAGTATAACTTCCTTCCAATGTCACACAAATTTTCTTCTAACATCCATTTTAATATGAATTAAATTGTCAGATAAAGTATGAATAAACTAAGTTGCTTGCTACACACATAATTGACTATTTCACTGTTCTACCTAATTATGTTTATACTTTTTTTCCTTTGAACTTCTTCTGGAAGTATCATATATGTGTGCTGACAATAAGTAGCCAATAAAGCATGAAAATTTTAAATACACTGCCATAATATGCCTGCATTTATGAAGTGAAAAAATATATATGCTGTTGCTAGTGTTAATACAATTGTATATTATAAATTCTTATTGGATGATACCAGGCCTCTACAGCAGAAAAATGGAAACATTTTTCTTTGTATATATAAATAGAGAATCAATAATAAATTATGATTTGTGATAATATTGTTAGCAGGGAGATGTAGCCAGGCCCAGAGCAAGGGCCAGGAAATCTGGCAGCAAAATTTCAGTCTTTGTATTCAACATATAAGTGAATTTATATCCCATACAGAACATTTATTAAAAGGTGGTACACAGTTAAGGAACAATTACTGGGAAAACTGAGGCACTTGGAGAAGGTTAGGTAGATATGCAAAGGAACTTGGAAAAATATGGGTTCTGTGGGTGAGTTGGCATCAGGATATTTCTATTCCTCCGGGGAAGGTAAAGGTGGCAGAGAGAACAGGAGAGTTAAGCAGCCTTTTAGAAGGAAATGTGCCTGAGATTGATAGAGAAGATGGTGGACCTGAGAGAAGAGAGAGGTGTGCATGTGGTTGCTGGAGAGAGAAGGAACAGAGGGCAAGGAGTTGAGAGAAAGGAAGAAAGGAAGAGAGAGGAGCAGAAGGCACGTTTTCCTCTAGTTTTACTCAAAGGAGGGCAGACTAAGTGCCTTGTCAGTCCTAAACCCCCAGCTCTAAGAGCTTGGTGTGACAGGAGCCTAAAGTCTTTGTTTTGTAAAATGGCTCAATGTCTTAGATTAGGGTGTAAGGCCCTTAGGTGTATCCATCCTTAGATTTGTCTCTCACATGGCTCTACCCTCATAGGGAAACGCAGGAGCCATTTTTAATCCCCTTTTCCTCCATATTGCCTGCTAATGCCTAAGGGAAGTACTTAACTATATTCCTAGAAGTCATTGTCTACTGAGAAAGTAAAATTTTTGGTTTTAAATATATGTATCTAAAATGTAATTTATAAGGCAAATGCCATTGAATTTTTAATGCTTCACCTTTATACTGAATTGCATTCTTCTTAAGTAATGATACCCCTCACTCAGAATATGGGCACTGATTGCTAAGGTTGTTTCATAAAATGATACTTTATGAGTCTAACATAATGCTGTCGTGAATCTTACGTGAACAGGGACTGAGCTAAATTCATTATATTTTCACAACTGCACTGCAGAATGCATTTTAGTTCCTGTCCAGGTTATTTATGTCTTGAAATTAGACATAATATTTTCAAAGAAGTAAGAGGAGATATGTGGGAGAAAGGACCAGACATAACATTTTCAGCTTCCATTTTTGACTTGTGTTCTTGGAGCCTGGGGAATTTGGAAAAGCATTTAAGGTGGTATGGATCTACCTCCATCATTACACTGCAGACAGACAGACTGAAGTTTTTCAGTTTACACGTTTACGTGGTTTCTTTTGGTTTTAGGATGTTTTTAAGTGAAATCTAGGGTTTCAAAAAGGTATAAAGTTGACCCTCTGGGGTGAAATCCTTCAGGCTTTTGTGAGATAATCATAAGGGAAGTTGGGACTGGAGCTTCTCCACATAGTTCTCAGAATCAAAGAGAAAACAAGGTGAGGCAAGAAGGAGGGAAAGGAACAGGTCCAGGTGGCAGGGAATGGTTACAGCCCTTCTAGAACCCTGGATACATCTGCATATAGATGGAAATGCTAGCTACTTTTTCCTCTGTTCTTGTGCTAGAGTGCCTTCTATACATTCTTCCTTTTTAACTACTCCCAAGAAGCCCAAATGGTGCGCACTATGATACCTTCTAGCAGAAGAGGGAAAGAACACACAGAGAAGTTAAATAACTTGCTTCATAAAACAAAGCTACTAAAGGACACAAGCTGTCATTCATATCCAGCAGAGTCTGAAATTAGTCCTTTACCTACTATAAGCCAAGTTCTCTGATCCCCAAAGACACCACTGGATCCATCCTGTATCTCTGAGACATCAAGATGTTTTATTCTTTTATCAAATAAACCATGTTACCAACAACCTTGGTATGAACCCATTTGATAGGTTCTATGATCTGGATGTGCTCTGCCTCCAAAAAGTTCATATGCTCATAGCTTGGTCCCAATGTGATGGTACCGGGATGGGGTAAAAACTCTTAAGCAGTAGGGGCCAAGTGGGAGGTAATTAAGCCACAGGCACAGGACCCACAGAAGGGATTGATAATCCTTTGGTGGGAGTAGGTTAGATGTTGTGGGACCAGATTAGTTATTATGATATTGGGTTGCCATTAAGAAAGCCACTTTCTTGGTTGGCTTCCTCCATATACACCACTCACCACTCTTGCACATGCTTGTGGCATGTGAGAACATTCACTTATGATGATAACACATGAAGCACTTGCTAGATGTTACCACCTGACCTTCGACATTTTAGTTTTGAAATTTTGACTCAAAACAATCTTTTTTTCTTTATTAAGTTCCAAGTCTCATGTATTTTGTTGTAGCAGCACAAAACAGACTAAGACAATAGGTCTCTTCTCACGTATTCGGTTTCTCATATTTTTAATTTCACTCGGCTGTTGGCAAGTTAGCCCCAATTCAAGTAAATGATTTGGTCCCTCTTCCACTGTGAGCCATGGAATTTTATTTTTACCTTTTATGGGTGTTGGAAGCAAAAATCTTAATTGCACATCACTTAAAATTTTTGTAAGATGAAAAAGCAAGTCTAAAGGTAACTAGGAGACAAAGTCAGATCAGGTTGTTATTATTACTATCTGGAGGAACCTGTGGGACCTCCTCAACACACACCTTTTGCTGCCCTTATTATAGTCATCTAACTCTGCCTTCTTCTCCCCTCAGTTCCCCAAAGAAGGGAATTACAAAGACTGGGGTAATTGTGCATCAGTCTCAGGAGTCAAATCTGCCAAAGTGTGAATCCTAATGTCACACTCAGAAACCCTAATCTTTGAGCAAGTGACTTAACCTCTTTAACCTTCTGTTCCCCTACATTTAAAGTAGGAACAATATTTTTGTCTTACTGTCCAAATCTTTCTTTTGGGCTCTCAGTTTCCTAGTTGCATCAAAACTTGGGTGCTACCATTTGAAATGGGACCCATACTTCTATCACCACGATTAGTGTGACAGGCAGTTGCTTCTCAAATCACTGTTAGTTAAAGATGTGGTGGGGAGACCACACTGCAAGGAGTGGGAAAAGTCTGGGATTGTTTGGACCTTTGGTTACTCTTCTAATTGGGTGGAAAAAAATGTGTGTTAAGAGTTGAGATAGCAGAGAACAAAGATAATTTTTATTGTGTTGTCCTTGCTTTTAAGGACAAATTTCCACCAGCAATGATAATGTGCTCAGAGTCAATAAAGATTGCGTGCGTTTGGGTGTGTGTGTGTGCTGAAACAAATCACATAAAATCCTTTAGCAATTCATTCTAAAGTTATGCCTAGAGACAAGATTTGCCCCTATAGTGAAAGAATTTTCTGGAGTGAACCTTTTAGGGTAATGCTTTCAGTTCAGTTAACATCCTACACTGGGCACAAGCCAGTTTTTTGATAGCCTTGGTAGAAGGGCAGAGTCCAGCTATCCAAAACTTGGAAATTATAACTTGTTCATAAACATACGTGTTACTAGCTGAATGAAGTTTTCTCTTAAAATCATTTTTGTCATTCACAGCAAATCTTCCCTGAGGCTTCACCTGTCAAACTCACCTCTGGAGAGCTGCCCAGGCATCTGTATCTACCCTTATTCTAGCACCTTTGTTCTCACAATGAATACTTCCTTTGAAGATGATAAAGACTCAAACTCAAATGTTGTCATAAATTTTTAAAGAGGTAAGTCCATGTGACTATAAATAGCTTTCTAAAAGATAACCTGCAACAACACATATTATTTTCCAGGTCAAAAACAGTGATTAAATCAGAAGATTTTCAGAAGTAGCACTAATGCGAGTGGGCTAAGCCAGGAGATGCATGAGAAAAGTAATAATTATTCAGAGAGAGTTGGAGGCTGATGGGTCTTAACTCCTTTTTATGTATAAATGGTTCCAAAAATCTAATAGTGTTTATTTCCTACTGCTGCTATAACAAATCACCAGGAACTTCATGGCATAATATAATATAGATTAATTATCTTACTTTTCTAGAGGTCAAATGTCCAATATCAAGATGTTGGCAGGATGACATTCCTTTTGTGAGCTCTGTTTTTTCTTTCTCAGCTTCTAATTATTGCTGTGTTGTTAGCTTTCTGCTACTATTACAAAATACCTGAGACAGTCAACTATAAAAGGAGGAAAGGTTTATTTCTACTCACAGTTTCAGAGGTTTCAATCCCTGGTCACTTGCCAAGGGCAACACTGTATTAGGGCCTATGTTGAAGCAGCACATCATGGTGGGGAGCCTTTGGCAGGAGGTTAGTTTACCTCATCATGGCCAAAAAGCAAAGAGAGAAAGAGGAAGGGGCCAGGATCCCAATATCCCCATCAAAGTCTTGCCCCCAATAACCTACATCCTTCTGCTAGGCACGCCTCATAAAGGACCCATCGCCTCCCAATAACACCACAGAGCAACAACCAAGCCTTTAGCATATGGGCTTTCGGTAATATTTGCCCAAACTGCTTCATTGCTGACCTCTCTTCCATCTCTGCAGCTCATCATTAAATTTCTTCTTTATGTATCACATCTTTTCTCTCTGACTGTGACCTCCTATCTTCCTTTTGTAAGAATGCTTGGGATTACTTTGTATCTAACTGTTAAACCAAAATAATCTCTTAAAATCCTTTACCTAATCACATTTTTTAAGTTATTTTTGATATGTGAGGTAAAATATCTACAGTTTCCAACATTATTTAAGGGCCATTATTCAACCTACCACACTAATCAATTGATATCTATTGAGTATATTTTTTTTAACCATTCACATCTTCCTTCCATTTTAAAAGACTGGATATCTCTTGGGATGCAAAGAATGTATTACCTTTCTGTGAAACAAAAAATAATAGGACTTGGTCTCTGCCCACAATAATAAGAAAAACAGTATTTATTAAGCTTTTGGTATTTGTTAGACACTTGATTACTTATTAAACCCTTGTCTTAGGCTCACGAAAAGCCTGTGCGTTAGGCTCTACTGTTTATTCTATTGCATAGATGAGGACATTGAGTCACTGAGAACTTAAGTAATTTTCCAATTTGAACTTAAGCACCTGGCCCCCAAGACTACAGCTTGCCTGTTTTGTTCCCAGACAGGCCTATTTACAGTTCAATATCTACTTCTTATCAGAATAAATTATTCAGACTTCAGCTATCTTTAGGGACAGTTCCTGACATGAGTTAAGAAAATTGTAAATCTTCATGAAGGCACCGTTATTGATGACATTATTTATGGTAATGATGATTTTAAAAGCCCATTAACTACCTTTATTAGGGGATGGCTTGACTACAGAAAAGTTGAGATCTACTGCTTACTTATTTATTAATCCTGCTGGGATATAACATCAAGACACAGAGGGATCAAAAAGAAGGGGACCTTGAGAGGACAGGTCCTGATGACCAAGCAGAATAGTAGCCAGTCCTCAGTCACCATTTATACCTGAAGTCTCTGCTGTCTGATCCCAGAATGAGAAAATGCATTTGTCCTGTGGTTTCTCTAATTAACCACTAATTAAGGAAATGATGGATAACTACTGTCTCTTCCCAGTAGGATAAGGAGATAGGTGAGCCTGTGCCCCAAGCAAAGGGGAGTGACAAATACACAGCATGGCATCGCCCATTAGTGGATTAACCTCAGTTCTCATCACAGTAAAGCTGTCCAATCTTTGTAACAATCTTATGATTAGATTTGCTCTAAATTATTCCTCATCTCAGATTTCCAAATTCAGGAAATTCTATATCATCTCACACTTAAGCAAGATATATTGAAGCACACAAATTAACATCTGAGTTTACTAGCAGCCACAAAAGGAAATGTCTATAAACTCAACCTCACTCATCATCATTGAATTTCTATTAACTGTCCTGGGAAAAATGGTTTTGGCTCTCAAAGAGGGAAAGTTATTTTAGTTGCTGCCATGATAAATGGGCCTCCACAGAGATTAATCCCAGCATTTTACATAATAAAATCATTTACCTTATTTTCTCAAACATCTCCAGTGGTTCAAGGTTTAAATCTTGTCTTTTATTTTAAAATACATGAGTGTGCTTCTTCTTAAAATATATATTAGTCCTTACATGTGAATCTATTATAATTCATAATATTTTAAATCTTTAAACAAAGGAATTAAATAAAGCCTACATCTCACCATTTATAGATCACATGAAGCTGAAAATCACTGTTACAATTTGAATCTTGAATGTCCCCCAAAGGCTACAAGTTGAAGTCTTGGTTCTCCATCTGATGGTGTTTTGGGAATAAGTGCAAACTTTAGGATGTGGGGGGCTTGATGGAGAAAGTAAGTCACTGGGGGTAAGGCTGTGAAGGGTATAATGGGACTCTGTCTTCTAACCTTTCCTGTTTTGATTCCTGGGTGCCATGCAGTGAGCAGATTTTTATACCCAATGCTCACCCACCCCCTTCCATGATGTTGTGCTTTACCATTGCCCAGATAATGGAGCCAAGTGGAGCCTCTGAAAACAATAGTCAAAATAAACCTTTCTTCTTTCCAAGTTAACTCAGGTATTTTATCACAATGACAGAAACCTGACCAACACAATCATCTTATGAGATGTTGAGTTCAAATACAAGCTAGCAAGCACATGAAATATAGTAAAAGTAAAATATATTGGGTCTGGGGTTTAGCTCAGTTGTTTGAGTGCAGTGCTGCATTCTCTAAGGACACAGGTTTGGACCCCAGCACCACAAAAAAGGGAGAAGGACATTGCTATCACTTCCAGAAGAAATCCTGAAACAATCAACCATTGAAAACTCTGTGAGGGTCACTATGAGGTGGATCCAACTTGAAGGCACCTAACAACAACAACTGGAATATATCAGAAACCATTGAAGCTTCCAACATTTGATGAATTTGGAAAGACAGCTTTAAAAAGCATTTTCAAGAAAACCTGGTAGAGATTCATTCAACACTTAGTGATACTTTTAATAATACAATGTACTTTTGGAAGAGGTATAATTACTTTAGGAGTAAGGATGAAGACAGAAAATTTCTGAAAAGACTATATAAATTTAAAGAGAAATGAGATTTTAAGTGCAGAAGAATAGGGAAAACTCTTCCTGATGCAATATTGAGTGAAGAAGGGTGTGGGGGGTGGTTGGTGGTGGGAGAAAGCAGGTTGGGGCAAGAATCTTGAGGAGATTCAGTACCAGCCTAGAGTTTCTGGAACTTTGTTATGTAGGTAATGCAATGTTATACTAAGGAAACTGTTGTTATTGTTGGATGCCATTGGGTCAGGTCCAACTCATAGCAACTCAAGGTACAAGAGACCGAAACACTCCACAGCACAGCACAATACACATGGCCTTTTTATGTTGGAAACCATTGTTTCAGTCACTGTGTTTCTTCACATTTTGAGTTATGCCACATCAGCAAAAGGAGATCCCAGAGTCTTTACTATATTCCCCTCATTAAGGTTGATTCTACTTTGAGAAGACAGTACTTCCTCAGTTTTTTCTTGAAGGCCTTCTAGCTTGGGGGGTTTATTTTCTGACACTATATTTGACAGTGCTTCTCTGCTATTCATAGGGCTTTCAGTGGCTAATTGTCTCAGTTGTGGGCTGCCAGGTCTTTCTCCCTAGTCTGCCTTAGTCTGGAAGCCCAGCTGAAATCTGTCCACTGTAGGTGGCTCTACTGGTATCTGAAATACCCATGACATAGCTTTCAACATCCCAGCCACACACAGGCTCCCACAACAAACCAGCTGATAGACACATGGGGTATGGAGGAAAATAGATACAAATAGAAAAGCAGAGATGAAAGGGCTCTTTCCTTGTCACTCTTATGGTCCTTGTATTTTAGAAATGTCCAGGGATAGGCAGCAATGGAAAAAGTCAGTGAATTAGTTTCCTGCTTCTGCTGTAACAAATTATTGAAAAGTAGGTGAGTTAAAACAATCCAAATTTTATTTTGTACTTCTGAAGATATGAAGTCCCACACAATCTAACATTGGAACCATGTGTCTACAGGCTGCTCTGTCTTTCTGGAGGGCAGAGAGAGTACTTTCTCTTGCCTTTGAATGTTTCCAGCATCTGCCTGCTTTCCTTGGTTGGTGGCCCTTTCCTCTACCTTCAAAGCCAGCAATGTCTGGCTGAAGCCTTCTCACATGGTCATCGGTCAGGTTCTCCTTTTCTGCCTCATTCTTCTACTTTTATGACTCTGTTTGATCACATGGAGCCTACTCAGATAATCTAAATTTATCTCTTTCTTTTAAAGCCTGCAGCCATAGCCCTGTGGTACCCTAACCCATCAGATCTCAGAAGCTAAGTAGGATTGGGCCTGGTTAGTGCTTGGATGGGAGACAGCCTGGGAACACCAGGTGCTGTAGGCTTGGGAGACATACCCGGCAACCCACTCCCAAAATCAATCTGCCATTGAAAACCCTATGAACAGCAGAGAAGCACTGACAATAGTGTTTCGCCTGTTGCATGTAGGATCCCTATGAGTCAGTCAGATACCGACTCAAGGACACCTAACAACAACAACAATTAGCATTTTTATTCCATATGAAGAATTAAATCTTCTTTTGCCATATACCATAACACTTTCCCACATTCCAGATATCAGGACATGGCATTATTCTGCTGGTCAGTCAGGAAAGACACTGAACTGATAGTAAAATAGGCTTTGAAAGCTTTGAGATTATAACATTTGGTGTACTTTCAGTGGAGGAAATCTACAAAAATTCAGAGTAAACACATGTGGGACTTTTAGTTGATCACTGATGTATTATGAGCTAATAGTTTATACAGAAACACCCTGGGCGCGAGAGTGATGGTGGCCACATTCTATCAGTGTACACTCTGTGTATTAGATATCGGAGCAAGCCATTCTTATAGATGGTCCCATTAACAAACTGTGAGAACTGATGGCCTCTTTTTCAAGAGAAGACACTGAAGTGCAGAAGTAAAGTTCAGCTAGGTTCAAGCAGGGGGAGAAAATGACTGATTCCAAAACACGTAAGCATAAAGATATTCTCTTTCCTGGTCTGAAGGACAATCAGAAAACCAGAATAACCAGCAAGAGGAATTGCGTGAGAGGAGTGAATTGTCAAACTATTTTTTTTGTGTGTGATTGCTCTTGTTGTTTTTAATAAAATTACTATTCTGTTGAAAAATATAAAAAACTAACCACCATAAAACCACTCTTAGAAATATTAAGAGCTTATGTTTATTGAATTCTTGCTTCTGTCTGCTCGGGGGTGAGGGACAGGCACTTAAATATGGTAATGAGTATTTCACTGAGAGAATATGTGAGCAACAGTCTTTCTGTTCTATCCAGCTGCTTCCCCATGTTGGTACCATACACCTGCTCTTCCTCCTATTGCAATGGAGAACTGGCCATGAACTTGCCTTGAGCCAACCCTTCCACTCATCATTATAATCCTATCCTTACCCACCTACTCAAGGAAATTGCTACTGATAATATCCACTCTCTCCCATGTGTTTGTCAGCTGGGGAAGGCTAATAGGCCAGAGATTTAAGGAAGAGTTAGTGTTATAGTTCCAGTCTAAAGCCTGTCTGCTACAGAATTCTTTCTTGCTTAGATGATGCCTCTCTTTGATTCTATTAAGGCCTTCAGTTGCTTGAATGAGATCTACCTACAATTTGGAGGACAATTGGTTTTGCTGAAAATTTACCAATTTAAATGTTAATCTTATTCAAAAACACCCTCACAGGAACATTCAGAATAATGATTGGCCAAGAATCTGGACACCAGAGCTCAGCCAAGCTGACATATGAAATTAATCATCACACTATCTAACATACTGACAGGCTTTCTTGTTTTCTTCTGCTTGTAAATTTTTGAGTTCTATGTGGAAAGTATTCTTGTGTGTTTTGTTCATTGCCATCCATCCCAAGTGCCTAGAGCAGTTGCCCAGCACATAGTTGATGTTCCATACAAATTTATTGAATAAATGACTTTCAATACCATAGCTATGACTCTCGAGTTTATTTAGTGCAGGCCTTACCTAGAACTCGGAATAACGATATATACAACTACATTAAAAGCATCTCCACTTTCCTGTGGATTTTATAAGGAATGTCAACCTAGCATGTTAATAGCTGTCCCCCTGGCCCTTCCCTGTCTCCATCGTTCATCTCCTTTACTGAGGCCTTGTGATGGTTTGAGTGTGAGATGGCCCACACAGGCTCATGTTTTAAACACTTAGTCTCCCACTGGCGGTGCTAGTTTGGGAGGTTGTGGAAACTTCAGGAGGAGGGACCTAGCTGGAGGAGGTAGGCCACCAGCAGCGGGCCTTGTGGGCATCTTCTCCTTGGCCCTTTTGTCTGCCCTCCTCTCCTCCCTGGCTGCCATGCTGTGAACTGGTCTGCTCCACCATGGCTTCCCCACCATGATGGATTGACACCTCTGAAACCATGAACCAAGTTAATCTTTCTTCCCCTTATATTGTGTATGTCAGGTGTTTGGTCACAGTGGGGACAAAGTTGACATAGAGTCTTTCCTTGACCTTCTTCTTTATTATACCATAACCCTTTTCTCTCTTCCCCTTGATTTATTTTTCTCAGTTACATTTGTCAGTATCTTATATACTACCTATTATACTAGTTTATTTATTTGTAGACAGAAATCCACCCATAAGGTAAGTTACTTGAAGAAATTTCCTCCTTTTTCTTTTATTTTTAAGCTGCTTTTATGGTTTACTGCTATCTCTGCAGGAAGAATGCTTGGCACATTTTACATAATTGTGTAGCTAACATCTTGAAATATAAAGTGAGTAGAAATGCATGTACTGTGGTTAAAGGGCATAAAATTGTCTAGAAACAGCCAAGCACAACTACCTACTTGCCTCAGAAGCATCTTTGCATAACCAGAGTCATGTTCAGATTTTCTAATTTGTAAGCACTTTGGAAATCCCACCAGGCACTGTATGTTGTTGATGTTGTTAGGTGCTGTTGAGTTGGGTCCGACTCATAGTGATCCTAATAGGGTTCTCAGGATTGCTTCGGGAGTGGACTGCCACATTCTCCTCCCATTTTTGTGGTGCTGGGGATCCAACTCAGGTCCTCAAAGAGGGTGGAGCTCTACCAACTGAGCTAAACTCCAGCCCATACTTATTATGTAATACATATTAAAAGGTACAAATTTGCCACATTAATCATATATTTTTGCTGTGAAGTTTTGACATTGGAATTAATTGGCTAAGAGTAGATGCTTAACTTTGACTTCTCATTAATTGTTGTTCATTTTTTGAAAAATTGAAATAACAAATTAGTCTACCTTATAAGGTGCTTTCAGATATAATACATTTAGATATCAAACTTAATATAATTGGAAAATTTTCATGCAACAATAGACATTTAATGAGATATTCATTAATGCCAAACCAATGTTATGATTTTTGCATTGTGGAGCCAATAATTTCTGTATCAGAATTTTTTGTTTTCTTTTGGCAATTATGAACAAGAGCTCTGTCCAGAACTGGTAACAACCACTATGTAGGGAGAAATTAGAGTGGGTGAGGTTTGGGAAAGCAAATTGGTGACAGTGTGCAGAGTCCCTTTATAACACCTGGTGATGCATACACTTGCTCATAAACATAGGTAAGCACAGTGATAGACACAGGACATACCAGTCAGGTGGCTTCCTGAGAGAACCTGTCACTGACTGTGTGGCCAGTTGATAGACTATGGCTGCAAATATCTTCAGGATCTGAGCAGATGGAGCTGAGGCTACACTCTTCCCAGGCAGCTCCCAGAAAATGACTGCACTGCATTGCTGCTCTTGTGGGTGTTTGTAAGGTAGATCCCTCTGCAGGGATCTTTGTGCAGAGCTACCATGGAGATGCCTAGGACCTTCAGATCTGCACTGCCATCAGGGGCTCACGTTAACCAATCCTCCTTCCATTTTTTTTTTTACCTATGTCAGACTTACAATGGTTGAAAGGTCTTCTTGCCAACTTTTCACTCTCTTTCTCTTAAAGAAGTGTTATTGTTGTTGTTAGGTGCCATGGAGCAACAGAACAAAACACTACCTAAAACAGTGCCGTGCACATGATCTTTCTACTTTGAGTTCATTGTTGCAGCCACTATGTTTTTATTTATTTTGAATCATGCCACATCAGCAAAAGGAAGTCCCAGGGGCTTTACTCCATTCCATTATTAAGGTTGACACTACTTAAGGAGGCAACTCTTCCACCTTCCAACCTGGTGGGCTCGTTTGCTGGCACTATATTTGATAGTGCTTCTCTGCTATTCACAGGATTTTCAGTGGCTAATTGTTTTGGGAGTGGGCTGCTCGGTCCTTCTCCCTAGCCTGTCTTAGTCTGGAAGCTCAGCTGAAACCTATCCACCATGGTTGGCCCTGCCGGTGTCTGAGATAGCTTTCAGCATCACAGCAACACACAAGCCCACATGGCATGACAAACTGACACATGGGAGAAAGAGGCATTGCCTTCAATAAATTTTGTGTGCTCTGGTGCCTTCACATAGGCTTTCTGCAGGGCTCAACTGTGAGAGAAAGATAACCTAAGGTACTTTGCCTGGCTTTTCAAGTCACCATAAACTAAGCCAGGTAATGCCTAGTCAGCCTATCTTCTCTATATTCCACACTCAACCTTCTTTTGCAAACACAAAAGAGGATCATACAGCCATGTGCAACCTGGGATTCATTTGCTCAGGTCTTGGCTGATATTCTGTTTCTGCCCTCCCTAATTCTATACATCCAAATTCTTACTGAGTTCTTCAGGTTAATCTCAAAGCCTTTGTGAACACTTCTTTTACTATTCCAGCCAACGTAAATTTATGAAATCTCCAAGATTCTATTACATTTAGAGTGAAAACTCTCATAACCTAGCCCTTAAATATTTCAATAGTTTTATCTATTTAATTTTAATATTCTCAAGGTCAATTAATAAATCTTTCCTATTCCTCTCCTCTCTCATCAGCTAGTGGATTTCTGGGTTCATAGCAGATTGCTAAGAAATTATTTTTTTGCTGGTGAATTTAGACCTATGTGCCAACAATTGAAATACTTGGAAAATAATTAAAATAGGCTGAATCTAATAGTAGCTACTATCAGATATAAAAGAGCTGTACTTCAGAGCTCATAATGAAGCGGTCGTGTTTCTAATTAAATTTCAGACTTGTTAGGAGATTGTACTGTGATTCAATGATAGTGAGAAGTCTGGACATCAGGAGGAAGTGTAATACAGAAGTTGCTTTATCGTATAAATCACATGAGATAAAAAATCACATACAACCTTGACCAAAGCAGCAGTATTAACTCTACTAATGCAAACCACTTTCTGGGAGCAGGAAGAAACAAAAATAATCTTTGTCTTATATTCTTTCAAAGTCACAATTTATTTAATGAGCTCAAAATGGGATCGTTTCCAGGAAGTAGTCTTGACAAACATATGCTTATCTTTTTTTGACAGCAACAATAAACTGAGAACCAAGACAGCAAGAGTCAGAAAGAAAAGACATTTGTGAATTAGGTGTGTGTGTGGCGAGGAAGCCTGAGTCTAAGATTTGCCACCCATGAACTAGACCTGACTTAGCGGGGGAAGTTAGAATGTACTACCCTTAAAGAAAACGGAGGCTTTTTGTGAGAGATGGCACAGGACTCAACAAGACAGCATTTATTGGACTCGTGGGAAAGAAAACAGACAGTGTTTAAAAACCTGGCACCGGACATCATGAGAAGCAGGTCCCTTCCCGGAGGCTACCAAGACAGAGGTCGAGAAAGTTGGAGCCCTGAGCTCTCCTAAGTAAAGAGAGATCATGACACAGGAAGAACACAAATAAATTTCAGGGCAATATCTTAGGTGCTTCACTTCCTAATATTTCCCTGCCCATTCTCTTTTTGAATTGGAAACAATGCAGAATAGAAAACTACTTATGAAAGAGAAAGTTCTGTCTACTTTTATGATTGCTAACACAAAGCCGACTCACAGAAACTTAGTGTGGAAATTCTTTTCGCAATCTTCCCGCATGGTAAAGCCAGTTTAATGGCTGTAAAATAAATGGCATTCTCTCTGTTCTCATTTCCTATGTGGTCCTTCTTTCACTTCATATTTTTAAAACCTGTTAAAGACATAGATTTGTTTTCCTAAATATGATGTATTACTTTAATGAGGCTTTTACTAAAAACTAAATGATCATTAGGACTAAATTACTTTTTAGTATGACCTTATGTACATACGTGTACACAAATATCTCATCGTCCAAGTATCCTACTTTTATGTTCTCAAAAAGAGAATATAAATTTTGAATGTAATCTCTTGGCAAGTACAATTTAATGTCCATAGTATTAAAAAACAGTACTGATTCAAGTCTCTGTCCTTTATTCATGAAGCATTCCTTAATTCAGAGATTAGATTTAGATTGGAATAAGAGAATTCAGAGTATGTCTTTACCACCTGTGCAATGACTGGTGCTATTTATTTAAAAACCATTTTCATAGTTTTTGTGAAGCATATGAGTGAGGATTGGAGTCTTTCCAATTACCTCGAAGGAGGAGTTCCCAAAGTCAGTTTCCACAAACAAGAGTCCAGATATAAGTAGAAAGCAGTAATGTAAGCATTCTTATTCTTCACAAAAGGTTTACTGGTAACTGTTCAAGAGAAGCTGCTAAAGATACATTAGGCAAACCTTCTTGCCCTCCTTCTAAAAGAAATTAATTATGCCTTTTGTTCTTTTGCTTTATTAACATTAATGCGAGTTGAAATAGGTAGGCTCTGTTGATTTTTTAAGCCATGAATTTTTGATGTTTTATGCATATCCTTAAATATACAGTGTCACATTAAATATCTAAGGATTTAAAACCTAAAACTGAACAAATATCAGCAACCTAGGTAGAATTAATCCTACAGAATAAATAATTGATTATATATCTGAAGACATGACAGAAAATAAAGAAGAGTACTGTTTAATATCACAAAACATCTTTATTAAAATAATGCAATAATAAAAATAATGCAAATAAACACTGGTAATGTTTAAGAAATATCTTTTGTGATAATTGATAAATGATTCCACTTTACTGTAGTGGTTAAAATATACATTGCATTTGTTTCATATGCTTTGTCATTAAAATAAAACAAAAGCTGACACCACTGATTAAATGAGATCTCTCGAAACATGATCTTTTTGGGAAATTGAATACAAAGTAATCAAGTTTTGCTAAACAAATATTATGCCTATAATAATAAAGATACGGCATAAATTTAAATTAAGTCAAAATGAAAATGAATTACTTTTATTATTTATTTATTTACTTAAAATTTTCAGATCCCAAAGGCAGGAGTATTTTCTGGATGTTGAGGTGCAATTCGTACTGAAGGCTGTGTTCTTTGATCTTTATCTGTATATGTATCAAATCCTCTTCACTTTCAGCAAGGAAAGATGTATCATCTGTGTAATGCAGGTTATTAATGAGTCTTCTTCCAATCATGATGCCATTTTCTTCTTCATAAAGTACAGCTTCTCAGATTACTTGTTCAGCATAGAGATTGAAGAGGGACATCAAAAAGATACAGTCCTGACACACATCTTTCCTGACTTTAATCCAGGCAGTGTTTCTTTTCTTTTTTAGTTTCTTTTCTTTCTTTCTTTTCTTTTTTTTTTTTTTTTTTTTTTTTTTTTTTTTTTTTTTTTTTTTTTTTTTTTTTTTTTTTTTTTTTTTTTTTTTTTTTTTTTTTTTTGTTATTGTTTGGCTTGTAGAACTGCCTCCTGGTCCACGTACAGACTCCTCATGAGTACAATTAAGTGTTCCGGTATTCTCATTCTTTGCAATGTTATCTATAATATTTTCAGCGTCATCATATGCTTGTACAAACTGGACAGTGAATAAAGGAGATGGAGGAAGAATTGATGCTTTTGAATTATGATGCTGGATATGAATATTAAATATACCAAGGACTGTTAAAAGAACCAATGAATCTGTCCTAGAGGAAGTGCAAAATGAGGGATCCTTGGAAGCAAGGATGGCTAGACTGGATTTCACATACTGGGGAATGTTGTCAGCAGGAACCAATCCCTGGAGAAAGCCATTATGTTTGGGAGAGTGGCAAGTCAATGAATAAAAGGGAGACCCTTACCTAGATGCACTGATACAGTGTCTGCAACAATAGGCTTAGACATACAAAGGATCCTGTACCTGATAGAGTCAGAGAGTGTTTCATTCTGTTGCACATAGGGTCACTATGAGTCAGATCTGACTCTATGGCACCTAACAACAACAACAACAACAACAACAATCACATCAACAAAGGTAGGGGAAATTAGCTCCTGGTATATAGTAATAGAGATGAAAACCAATAGTTAGTGTGCACACGCTTCCCAAGGGACATGGTGTCTTGCTGTGGGCAAGATGTGTACCTCTCCTGGTCTGAGGCAGAAGTGGAATCATGCTACAAAATGACAGAGATAGAATTTTCTGCTAAAACAAGATGAGATATTACTTGTGAGAATAGCACAAATGTTATGACTTCTACACTCCCTGACCCCAGAAGGTGTCAGTCCACTAGGACTATCGGGTAGGGCACCACAACCACTCCCCTATAGGCAACATTGACTTTGTAATTGCTTCCAATTGAGCCATTAACATCCTTTGATAATTCTAGTGTAAAAAAAATAACTGGGGCAACCATGAGATCTGACCTTTAGCAACACTATGTGCAACAGAACTAAACACTACTGAGCACAGTGCCATGCACAAGATCTTTTCTATGTTTGAGCTCATTGTTGCAGCCACTATGTTTCTTCTCTTTCAGAGTCATGTGACATCAGAGAAAGAAGGTCCTAAGGACTGTACTCAATTCTGATCATTAAGGTTGACTCTAGTCTGAGGAGGCAATTCTTCCTCAATTGTTTCTTGAATGCCTTCCAGCCTGAGAGGCTCATTCTCCAGCAGTATATTTGACAGTGCTTCTCTGCTTCTTATAGGGTTTTCAATGGTTAATTGTTTCCTGAGTAGGTTTCTGGGTCCTTCTCCCTAGTCTCCCTAGTCTGTCTTAGTTTGGAAGCTCAGCTGAAACCTGTCCACCATGGGTGGCCCTATTGATATCTGAAATACCAGTGGCATAGTTTTCATCATCACAGCAACACACAATCCCCCACAACTTGAAAAGCTATCAGACACCTTGAGGGATTTCTGGTAGAGGTACCTTTAAATGTGTGTCTTAAATGCAGCTGAACAGTTTTCACCTCCCTATTCTGGCAGCATGTCTGGAAATGAAAGGGAGTATGGGAAGGGAAAATGAAGTGAAAAGATTTCTCCCAGTAATACTTAAAGATTAACAATGAATCAGTGAATCTGATTCTGATCACCACAGTAAATCAGAATCACACAGAGGTGCTTAGCATTGCAGAATCTAGGGTTCTGTATCCAGTAATTCTGATTCAGAAGGTCAGGGATAAGATTAAATTTAGTAATCTGAATGTATAACAAGGAACTTTTGGTAATTCTGAAGCCAGTGGTCTAGGGGCCATCCCTGGGAGAACTCAGCTTTAAGTAAGTGCAAGCTTTGATCTCTTACCTAACCCCAACTTCCTTTTAAAAATAACCTTTGAGATAGAAAAGCTATAAAGTCATCATCATGTTCTTGAAGGCAGTGGGTAGCTGACTCATCTTCTGTCCCCTGGGCACTAATTGACATTTATCCTCAGCGCAGCCACTTCTACAGCCCACACATTTAATGATGGTGCAACCCTGTGGTTAGAAGCTTCATCAATGGAAATATACACAGTGGTGGTGGCCTTTTATTTATATATTCATTTCAAAGAGAAGTCAGAGCAGTTAGCTATGTGCAGTCTGTTTACCAAACAGAGTTTAAGCAGTGGGCATAGACAGGGATCTTTTCAGCTTAATGTCTACCAGATGATTAAAAAAGTTTCCAGTTGGCTTCCTGCTTACAGCCCAGCCAGCAAAGGATAATACCTGTAAAATAATTAGGGTAGAGCATGTGCTTAATTTATTCCAAACACTGCAAGATTTTCACATTAGCATTAATGGCTTGCTTATAGTGGAACCCTAGAGGCCACATAAAATAATAGGAGGCTCAAAAGTTGTACCTAAAAAGGAAGTGTTAAAAAAATTGCTCGTGCTGTTTGTGGTATGTTTCACCAAAAGATTGTGGTTCAATGTTCACATTGTTCTCTCCAGACAGTACTAATTTGTTTCCAATTAAAAGAAAATGGATTGCAAATGACTTCACAGAGCAGCCTGGCCAAAGGAATAGGCCTAGTTTATAATGTTGCTTCAGGAGCAAACCTTTTGCCACAGGGCACAAATCTAGTCCTGGGCTGTGCGGAATAGCTGTGTTAAAGAGAAGAGTTAGAGTTACTGTGGTGGTGGAATTTATGGTGCCACTGATGCTAGTTACTATCTTCCATGTGGGCAGTTTGCAGAAGCTTATGGGTTTTTGCAGTGAATACAGATTAATAAACTTGCATCTCAAATAATACTGAATAATTGTAAATATTCACCTTCATTTTGGGGGCTGAGGTTTAGCTTAATTGGTAGAGTGCTGCTCTGCACTCTCTGAGGCCTGATTTTGATCAGCAACACCACAAAAATGGATGAAGGTCATGGCAGCCCACTCCCGAGAATATGCTCCAAACCATCAGCCATCCAAAACCCTATGAGGGTCACTGTGAGTCCAACATGACTCGAGAGCACCTAACAACAGCAACCTTGATTTTTTTTTTTTTTCTTTTGCTGTACTGGGTGTTAGACCCAGGGCCTCGCGCTTGCATGCTCTGCAAGTGCTGGACCACTGAGCTGCACCCCCAGCCCGTTTTTTTACTTTTTTTTTGAGACAGGGTAAATTACGCAGACTGCCTCTGGTCTCGAACTTGCGATCATCCTCCTGCCTCCACCTCCCCAGCTGCTGGGATTACAGGCATGCACCACAGAGCCCTGAGAGCAACCCTGATTTTTAACAGTATGAAGCTTTCCACCCACCCACTTGTCCTGAAAGGGTAATTGTTTCCTTAAGATAGACATCTCTTTGATATGAAGACAATACACTACAAGGGAGGCATCCGATGAAGTGAGAGAAGACAAGGAGAGAGAAAATGTTCTCAGTGATATGATAAAAGACACTGAAAACCTGTGACGCCTCTGCGCCCTGATGAGAAAAAATTAGGAAGTGTTTCTCATTCTCCATGCTTTCTTTAAAGTCCAGGACGCAACAGAAATGCAGATGTTACCAGCTGGAAAAGGAAAAGTTCCTGTTTCTAAAAAATTATGACATATACAAAAGTATAGTTCCCTTGCATTCTCTACCTTCTTTACACAGTTGGAAAGAACTTAGACTATGAAAACCCTTAATTTGAAGCATAGCACAGCATTACTATGCACATTCTCTACACAGAATCAGGATTTCTAAAGAATGAATGGGTCTATGTAGAATTAATTAGCCTGATGCCTTACAATGTAACGTGTTTGAGAGAAGAAGTGAATTGTTTCTAGTAAGAACGGGTCAAATTCTGGAATGCAATGAACTCAAGGAGCAGTTCCCCTAAACTCTTGATTTGTTACAAGTGAAGATTATGTTTATAGCAGAAGAAACAAATCCCTATTCAATTTGTTTAAGCAAAACAAATGAGATTATTGGAATAAAAGGATCGTTGGGGGGAGAAAGAGAACCTTAATTTTCTACGTTTTATGGATATGGAACTTTGAGTTCATGGAATTTTGTAGATGGCAGCAACTAGCACATGCAAAGCATGACTCATGTGTAATTATTCTTTTAAAAGCATTTCTCTAAAAGTTAAATTGTTTCAAGAAAAATTATCCCAAACTTTGAAATAAGACAAAAGGCAGGTGGCATACCATTTCAATGTTATATTGGAGACTAACCCCAACCAAAACTCTATTTACTATTGATTAAAGATCTCAATTTAATGAAGTCATATGTTAATGAGCAGACTTTTTTCCCATGGAGATGCACATAGTTTTGTCTGGTAAAAAAAATCCAAATTTGTAGTTTATTACCATATAAGACAATAACTAGTTTTGTCTCTACTCCAGCAATCCTATCTTTATTCTTCTCAATGAAATGGACTATACAACTGGATCCACAAGTATTCTTTAAACGGGATCCTAATATATTACTGATCCCCTCATTAATTAAATAATTGAATAAAATTGCTGAAGAAGGCTCCTTTTACAGTTGCTTGGGGTCTAGATATCACCTTTTGAAAATTACATTTTACCACAAACTAAAATGCATTTATTATACAGTCTCTGGTGAAGCATAAACATATCTTAGTCTGCAAATGCTTTTTAGGAATTAGTTTCACACTACAATTTCCCTAGATTCTATTTTCTTTGGAAAAATGGACTTACCGATGTCTGACAATCTCAGTTATTCATGTCTACAGGGTCTTTGAATTTGGTGTTCCCTTTTCTTGGATAGCTCTGCTCCCAAATGCACAGATGACTTACTCTTTCATTTTGCTCCAATCTCTGCTTAAATGTCATCCACTTGGAGACAAATCCTTGTCCACTTCTGAAGTAAAATCTTCTCCATCACTTAATCCATAGTTTCATAGAACTATCACTTTACATGTATCTGTTTCTTTTTCATGTGTCCTTCACAATTAGAATATAAGCATTATTAGAATAGGGAAATTATAGATCTGTTACAGATTTACATTTTTGTCTACATTGTTTTCTAAGCTGAGATAATATTATCTAATACAAGATGTACACACAGTTAGTGGGAAGGCAGGTAGAAGACCTTACCAGCAACATAAGAATACCAGACGTATGATTTTTAAAAAATGAATAGTCATAGATGATATTGAGTATTCACTGTGTGCCAGGTAATATTCTAAGCCTCATCATTTTATGTGAATTATGAGTGTATTAAACATTCATGAATAATCCTTAGTATAGCCGATAAGGTAAGAATTATTACTGTCTTTGTTTCATAGATGAAGTAGTAGGGCACAGGATGGTTAGGTAACTTGCCTAAGTGTATAAAGGAAAACTGAATGTCTTGATGACCAGCAGGGTACTTCCACTTAAGCTAAAGTAGACTTTAATATTTACCCTTACAATCTTACTACCTGATACAGAAGGCCAACCAGGGCAGGCATTATGACTTTTTTTTTTTTGGTTGGGGTTTTCTTTAGGTGTTTTGTTTTGTTTTGTTTTACTATTGTATCACAGGACCTAGGATACAATCATTGCATGGTAGATATTCAGTAAATAAATAATATATAAATGAATGACATCTTTTTTGATAGATTACTGTGTTCCAGACACTTTCCTGGGTACTGAAAATGTGAGCGGCAACAAGAGATCAACTCTGAAAAGAAACACTGCACAAGGAACATCATGGAAAATGTAATGCATTTGAAGCATAACACAAAAATCACCCTTTATACTCATCTTTATATTTTGTACAAACTCAGCTTGATAATGCAAAAATCTTCCCAGAGTCTGGAAATATTTTGTCAGCCATGTCAGAGTGAAACATGATCATCTTGTACAAGTGCATGGGCACTGAAGAGCTTCAGGCCCCTGGGAGAGGCTGGACGACAGTGTTAGTGTTCAGCTGCTGCTTCTTTATCTCCGCTGGCAACCGGTGGAGGAAGCCTGCCAGTCCTAGTTGGACTTGTGAGATAGCAACTTAAATGTTAACGCTTTTTCCATTTTTTCCAGGTCTAAGTAGGTCCATAATGGAATGATTTATCCAAGAATTTTATGTTGTAAAGGAGGTAGACACAATACATGCAGTTTTAAATACAGAAGTGAAATTACTCCCCTACAGCTGCTCCTTCTGCAACAAAAGCCAAATCAAGGTTGTTGTTACACCTCAAAATGTCTCTGTTCAAAACCTGTTCTCTACAGAGAGATTACAGTGACAGTGTCTTAAACCTAGAATGCTACCAGAAGTCTCACTAAAGGTATACATTTGCAGAACTTTTATTTTAAAATCTTGCACAGGGCACTCTTTCTTCTGAGTTCTGGAGAAGTAACAGTTCTTGCAACAGGTGGCATTGGGAACAGACGAACAGACAAAACTGAGATGCAAAAGTTGAAGGCACATTCAGAAGCATTTGCAAACAATAATTCTGGATATGAGCATTTAAATATGTTCAATGCACAGCTGAAACTGAAATCACAAAGAGACTTTCAAACAAATATTTTATTTGTTAATTTATTAGAATTCACAGTGTTAGGCTTTGCTCTTTTACTATCCTTGTGCGACCTGTAAGAAGATTGTCAGAATAATTAGCACCTGGATTCTTAAGTTAACTAAAAAACAAACAAACACAACCACAGAAACAAGAAGACAACCCTGCATCCTCAGTCCTCTGACCGATCATTTGCTTTATTTTCACATCCTTTTTTATGCTGTCTCTTTACCTCTACCGTGAACAGTAGGGGGTCAGAATGAAGCCAAATGAGAGGAAACAAACAATCTTAGTCTCTTTTGAGTTCTTAAAGGAGAGCTAAGGTAACTTACAAATGCTGGCCTGAGGACAGCAGTGATTTTTATTTTAAATGTCAGTTTTGGCAAAATTTAATATTTTGAACTTTCATAAAAGCGTCTTAATATAGGAAAGTATCACTTGTCGGTTTGAGAAACAGCATTCAAATTAAGGTCAACATGAAGTAAAAGCTTTCTCTTTGAAAGAAGGATAGACAGTATCTTGTCTCCTTCATTTAATAAAACAGAAAGTGGAGGCCCAAAAACACTCTTGGCTGAACTGCTTCCTTTAACTTTATTGGAGAAAGAGGAATGCAAAAAGGCAGATTCTTCTCTGTTAATTGTACTATAACATTTACATTTCTGATGGTATGGTTGAAAGCAAAGGACAAATATGAGGTAGGTACTGTAGGATAGACATACAGGCATTTAGGAAAATTCTTCTTTTGTTATTATGTTGAAATGCATCAAAATTCATCATGATCAAATTTGTATTTTTATAAATTTCCAGATCTATACTAGTTAAGGCTTATGCCAAAAATCAGGATTAAGTATTATCAAGGGTAAGTGGACAGCATCTTGCTTTTTGTTAGGTTAGGTGCCGTCGAGTCAGTATCCAACTCATAGTGACCCTCATAGGGTTTAAAACAGCTGACTGTTTTGGGATTGCCTTGGGAGTGGATTGCCAGGTCCTTCTCCCATTTTTGTGGTGCTGGGAATTGAACTCGGGACCTCAGAGACTGCAGTGCAGTGCTCTACCAACTGAGATAAATCCCAGCCCTTGCTTTTTTTAGAGAATAATATAAACTAATGTTGTAGAGTACCCACACCCCTCTGTGTTTAACTCTTCAGGTGATAGACTGAGACAATTTTTCCCCAGGGTCTAATTTGCTTTGAAAATTCTGTAAATGTCTTAAGCACCTTTTATATTGCTAGGCAAAAGTATTTTGAACTAAAGAAATAGGAAGAGATCTTTCTTGGGTTCTATGGAGGGACTGCTCAGTTTCAGAGGAACTGAAGAAGCAGTAGACAAAGACATTCTAATGTCTAGATTCAGATGGGGTAAAATGATTAAAATGTGAGGAAAGGTACCATGGCCAACACTAGACAATGAGTGAAGGCATGTGCAATATTAAAGCAGCTAAACGTAGGAAACCAGGATAAATGTGTAGTAGATTGAATGGTGAACCTCTCATAATACAGTTCCATATCCTAATACCTGAAACCTGTGAATCTTACCTTATATGGCAAAAGGTAGGGTTAAGTTAAAGATTTTGGGAGAAGTACTTTATTCTGAATTATCTGGACTAGCCCTAACTGCAATCATATGGGTCCTAAAGAAGACCACAAATCTATTGGACAGCCTGGTGACTAGTTAGTAACTTGAAAACTTGTAAGAGTAAATTTTACATGTTTCCTATAGAAAACAAAAGATAACTATATGAAGGGATGCATAGGTTCATTGTAATTTTTTTGCTAATTAAGAAACTGATGCCAACACTACCTATGAAGGTGTGGAGAGAGCTTAAGAACCCGTGAGGGATGGTGCTACACAGAAGCAGCCAAAGCCATTGCCATCTGTGATGTTGACTGACAAGAGGAAACAGTGTCCAAAGAGCTCAGGGAAAAGTGTAACCTCAGGGGAGGGACTTTCCTGTAAGAGGCTGTATTAGTGGTGATAGAAACGCAGCATCTAAGCAAGAAGGAAGTGGAAAGGTAAAACCTCTTCCACAAGGGAGCCTGGGAAGTGTGGTTCATAGTCAGGTGCCAGGGGCATATAGCCAGCACAGAAGGATGGACAGGTGCTGGTAACAACGGAGAACAAGTAGCTCAACTATGTTGGACCAGCCATGTAGTAAACTCCTCAGAAATGTTTGCCTTAGCCCTTAAAATAAACACACCCAAATTATATATTATTGTTATTCTCTAATTTAAAATTAAAGCTCAAAGCTGGCATACGAACATTTCCTAATGTGTGCACACTCCTTCCTCCATCTGCTCATCCACATGGGCTCCTTCTCCCTTCCTCATCAAGGAATCTCCCATTCCTGGCCCCTGGACTTAACCCTCAGCTCTGGCTGGCATACCTTTCCTTCCAGAGGGAGCCCACTGTGAGCTCCTTCTTCTCTTTATGTCTTTGCTCAAATTGTCATCTTCCCAGAACATTTTCCATGGTTACCCTTTACCATTGTTTACTTTTGTTCAGAGCTCTCGACTCCACATCATACCTCAGCCTGCTTTACCTAAGTGTTGTCTGCCATTACAACCTGAGTGTGTCCCGTGGAGCCAGACTTACGCAGGCGTGCCTCCTCTGTGCCTGACACATAGTAGGTACTCAGTAAATGTTGAATGGTGGACAGCATGGAAGGCTCAGCATCTGAATACTTATGTGTGATTCTGAAGCTCATGGCACAAGATTCCGTGTAAGCAGAATTTAAACGCAATGTTTTGGTTGAAATCACAGGGAAAACAATAGCAAAGCACCATGCTAGAGAAGTAACAGGGATCTATCACCACGATAATACAATAAGGATATGCAAGAACATTTGGGTACAACTGACAAAAGTCGGAAAAATTGACTAGGATTTTGTTCCATCAGCTCTCCCAAACACACACGCGCACACACACACACACACACACACACACACACACACACACACTTCATCATTCCCCACAGGCTGTGCTTCCTCTCAGAGAGGAAAAGCAGACATGTGTGTTCCAAATTCCACACATGCTCATCCGGACTGGGTAGATAAGCAGAGGATGTATCCACACTGTGTACCCAGATGGGGACCCTGCCACCACGAGGAGCTGTCTGTGCAGTTCCACTAGCCAGCCTCCAGGTGCCTGGGAGCCCTCCCTGAAGTACTTCTCACTACCAGTTTCACAGAAAGAGAAGCAGCTTAGGGGCTTTCAAGGAAACGCTGCTATAAATAACAGCATTGGGACAAGGGGGGGCTGGTGTTTTACCAGAATTCACCATTTCCCCTTTCTTCATTCTCTTTTTTAGGTACTTGTCATGTAAAATGTCACATAGCACATAATAGAACTGAACCCACTTCTGTGGAAGAACTCCTCCCTTAAAGGGGAAGAGACTTGTTTTCCTTTATTCTTACTAAATATGCTGACAGTCATTAGCATTTCAAATGGAAGACCTGGACACACTGGCGAGGTGGGGCAAAGATGTTCCAGCTTGACAGCTGTCTTAGTCAGTTTATGCTGCTTTAGCAGAGTTTCATAAGCTGAGGGGCTTAAATAGACCTAGATCCTGGGAAATCCAAAGTCAAGGTGCTGTCAGAGCCCATATTAGATGAGGACGTGCTTCCTGGTTTGCAGATGATCACCTTGTGCTTGTGTTCTTACATGGCTGCAAGCAGAGAAAGGGAGCAAGTTCTCTCCTGTCTCTTTTAATGCGGTCACTCACCTCTTCTTATAGGCTCCACCCTCATGATCTTACCACCTCCCAGAAGTCCCTTTTCCAAGTCCCATCACAATGATCGATCAAGGATCAATATATATTGGGGGCTGAGACACAATCAGTTCTTAGCACTAACTGACTGCAATTAGTTTGTGGGAAAAAAAGGGAGGTTTTAAAATTTAAGCGCTAAAGCTTCCTGAATTCACTTCTCGGTGATCCTAAAAATTGTTATATTCAGTCAATATATAAACACCTTTGTTACATGAGGCAGAGTGGGAGGAGAAAGGTTGTTGCTTCCTCAACCTTAGTTATGTGACCTCATCGGCTGGCTCACAATTGCCAGCCCTAGAGGTGGTGTTTGCAGATGCCTACCCTGCTGGAATGGGGCTGGAATTTGGCTCAGTAGGTAGGGTGCCACTCTGCAGTCTCTGAGGTCCAGAGTTTGATTCCCAGCACTGCAAAAATGGAAGAAGGACATGGCAATCCACTCCTGAGGCAATCCTGAAACAGTTAGTCATTGAAAACCCTATGGGGGTACACACGACTCAACAGCACCTAACAACAGCAACAACAACCCTGCTGGAATGGCTTCTCCAGAAGCTATTTTTTTCCTTTCCTTTCTCTCATTATTTAGTGTTCCATTACTGGAACACATATGTGAGGTAATCTAATTATAGAAACAGAAGTTTATTTTGGTTCACAGTTTTGGAGGTTTCAGTCCGTGATTGTTCAGGCTCATTGCTTTTTGGCCTGTGGAGAGGCAGCACACATGGCAGCAATGTTTGGGGGAACTGGTCATCTCATGGCCAGGACACGGAGAAATGGGAAGAGGCTAGGATCACACACTTCTCTTCAAGGATACATACCCTGTTATGGTGTAAATCTAACATGTCCCCCAAAGGTCATACACTTGAATGTTTGGTCCTCAGCTGGTGGCAGCTTGTGGAGGTTATGGAATTTATGGAGGTGAGACTCAGCTTTGAGAAAGTGATTACTGGAGGTGGATCTTTTGGGGGTTTTACCTGGACCCATAGTTCTGGTTATTCTCTCTGCTTCTCATCCACCAAGATGTGATATGAGTTTCTCTGCCACAGGCCCTGCTGCCTGCTGCCAGCACGCCTGCCCCACGGCCATTATGGACTGATCCTCTAACTGTGAGCTCCCAATGAATCTCTCCCCTCATAAGTTTGTTTCAGTCCATTTTTCTGTCACAACGATATACTAGCTGACTAATACATACCCAGTGACTGGAAGCCCTCTCCTTAGACTCCACTTCTTATAGTTTCTACAACTTTCTGAGGACACCAACCTTGTCAAAAAGACTTTAACACTTAGATCTTTGGAAGACATTCCAGATTTAACCTATGGCAATTAAATTCTTCTGACATGTCTTTGATTATTTTCTGCTTAAAATCTTTCTCTTTGTGAGGTAGTTTGGCCCCCACCTTGTGGCATGTGGCACTGCAGAAAAGGATTCATCTCATGGCCCTCAAGGTGTGTAGTCAAGGGGCACCTTGAAGTTTATATCAGCTTCTCACTGGTTGCATTGGAAACTGTATCCCTCATTTTAATTTTGCAAATACAGTCAACACACAGAATATGCAGTTTTTACATCTACTGATTCAACGAGCTGTAGATCAAAAATATTTGGAAAAAAATTACATTCATACAGAACATGCACAGCTTTTTTATCTTGTCATTATTTCCTAAATAATATAGTCTAATAACTATATTTCATTTACATTGTGATTGGTCATTGTAAGTAATCTTAGGCTGATGTAGAGTAGATGAGAGGATGTGCATAGTTTATCTGCATATACTAAATCATTTTATATAAGGGACTTGAACATCTACCAATTTTGGTACCTGGTAGGAGGGTTCCTGGAACCAATCCCCCTCAGATACCAAGAGATGACTGGATAGCACTTGGAACCCCAGGCAAAGGTATCCATACTCAGCCCAAGAATTTAGAACATTTTGCTTCCTTGAATAGTGCTGTTTGTATGCCGGTGTCCATCCCATTTTTGGCAAGTGGGGATGACTGTTCATACCTCTCTTTGCACTAGACTTTTTCTTGTCCTTTCTTGCAGCACTTGTGGAAGCTGCCTCACTGTACACCTATTCTACATGGCCTCACAGGCTAGGTCTCCACAAATGATGCAGACCAGCAAATATTATACATATAACTTTGCCTTCTGTGTCTTTTTGCAGTATCTCACTCTATACTTTCTTCTTCCAGTTTCAATGTTCAACTTTTCTTCTTTGCCTTTCCTCTTTTCACAGGTTAAAAAATTTACTTTTCTTTTTAATGCTATTAAAATAAAAGCTTTTTACTAAGGCAACCAAAAGAACAAAGAAGAAAGTATGCAAACTATGTCCTTTGTAGAGGAAAAATGCCCTATTCAAATATGAGAGCAATTTTGTTTATTTTTTAAAGCAAAGTAATTCTGGCATTCTAATTAAATTATTGAACTGAGAAGGCAACATTGTTTGCAAGAGTGATTATAAGTATGGATTATGTATTCAGACTGCCTTCGTTTGAACCACAGTTCCACTTATTTGCTGGTTAACATTTGGTCATTTACTTTAGGTCACTAAGACTTGGAGTCTCCATGGGAATGCTTGGCAAACAATGGGAAAGCTAATAACAGTTTTTGCAGCACAGTATTATTAGCAGGAAGTACCCAAGCCCTTAGCACAGTGCCTCACATGTAGTAAGTGTTGACTGAGTGCTAGCAGTGACTATTAAGAATTCCATATTTGCATTGTAATCCCTTTAAAGTAAGAACTTAAAGTCATATTTCTGGAAGTTTATAAACTGTGATATTAGGAGTGGGTTTCATTTTATTCTTTGAAAATAAAAGGCATATTTAATGTTCAAAGATTCTAAACCTGAGCATCGTCATATTGTATTATTACCATCTAAAATGCAAACATACTGAGAAGACTCACATCATTTTGGGATGAGAGATCTGACACAAACATCCCTCGTATTTCCTGATGTTGTAATGCCCACATTAAGGCTATGAATCATGTCACTACATTTGAACTGGGCAGATTCTGCTAGGGATACAGCATACATGGAAATTAGGTACATTTTCATTCCGTATTCATTCTTAAATGTTACTAATGTCAGTGAGAATTGTGTGTTGTATGAAGAAAAGAAAAATAGATAATTATTTCATTATGCTTTTCTATACATTTTATACTGTATGATAGTAGATATTTTCCTTTTAATATCTTTCCCTAAGCCCACTGTAGGCATTTCATGTATACTCATTAAAATAATACATGAATACCTAATGTCTCATATGTGCCATTCAGACTCTGCTCACCACTGTGTTTACCCTTGCAGTTCTCTGAAGGTGGCAATGAAATAAAATCATTTTTCATGTCTCCTATATTCTATTTTGATTTCTGACTGAACTCTAGAACATTACCCCTTCTGATTGTGTACAAACACACACACACACACACACACACACACACTTTTTAATGTAGCGGAGCTCTCCTAGGAAAGGAGAAATGTAACCTTGGGACTTGGAAATGATCACAAATTCTAATCTTGAAAAATAATTCTAAATTGATATTACTAGCTCTGTTATGTATCTATAGTATTAGATTTACCATTAATTATATGTTGCTAGGATATAATGCATAATATTGATTTTGATTTTTTTCCCCTCCAGGCTGTGTCTTAGTTCCTGGCCTTGATCTTAAAAGTAAGATAGATGTTAGGCATTATTATCTAGCAGAAGAAGTGAAAAATCAATTTTATCTCCTGGCACTTCATTCCCATTCCCTACAATAGCCAGGTAGTAACACTAGAACAACTCTAAACTCAAATTTACTTAATAAAACGTGAAATGATAGTCTGGGAATCCATAGTCTTGGTTTTAAGTGATGTATATTTTCAGATGATACATGTGGGAACTTATTAACTTGATTTCTCACTATAGCAATAATTTCCTAAAATCATCTCTATAAGGCTACAATGATATACTTTTACAATTTTATTTTGAAATAATTTTAGATTTTCTTAAAAGTTGCAGAAATACTACAGAGTTCCTATATGCACATTATCAAGGATTCACAAATATTAACATCTTACATAATCATGGTGTATTTCTCAGAACTAAGAAACTAACATTGGTATAATGCTACTCCCTAACACTAATTATTCAGATTCCTATCCTACTTCCACAAATCATCTGTTTTTTGCTGTTCCAGAATATAATCCATGATACCACATTGCCTTAAGAGTATTTTTTGACAAATATACTTTCGAGAAGCATATATTTGATAGTGGCAAGAATGTAAATGTGACTGGACACCTAATTGTGGAGAGCATTGTGATTATTTACCTTTATGAAAGTTGGCAGTAAAGCAAGACTCTTAGGTAAACCAGTCAATAGTTCAGTGGAATGGTTTCCAACTATACCATCAAGGCACAGATACATTTCAATTACTGGAGGGATACATCACATGCAGATTTCTATTAATAATAAAGTATTGAATTTTGTGAATGGCTTACTCACTCACAAAGTTGACTAAATGAAAGAATATCCTAAGTGAGTCCTTCACCACTGAGCTACATCCTTAGCCCCAAAAGATTATCATAGTAACTCTGCTCTCACTTACATTTGGAAATGCTTTTTGGAGTGAGACAGAAAGAGCTCCTGTTATAACTATGACCTCAAAACTTGTCATCAACCTAACTGTTCCCATTAATTGCTTTATTCCTTAGTTTCTTCATGTTTGAAATGGAGCATTGTTATGGCTTGGATCTTAAGTATTCCACAAGAGTTCATATGTCGAAGCCTTTGTGGTGTTAGCTGGTAGCACTACTGGGAAGTGGTGGAAATTTTAGGAGTTGAGGCTTAGAGGAATTATGTGACTGAGGAGTGTGATCTTTAATTACACTGAGGACCCAGTAGTCACTTCTTTGTTGTTTTGCTTCCTGACCATTGTGAGCAGAGCTGCTTTGCTCTGCCACGTGCTTTTACCATGATGTTCTGTTTTTCTGCAAGCCTAAAAGCAACTGGGCCTAGCAACCAGGGACTAAAACCTCTGACACCATGAACCAAAATAAATCTTTACTCTTTTAAGTTGGTACCTCTCCAAGATTTTGTCATAGTGATGTGAAGCTGACTTAAACAAATAGTATCCCCCACTTGCTCTCTAGTTTAATGGTGACCAGGATCTACATCATAAGAATAGTGACTGTGTCCATGTCCAATATTATGGCAAATAACTTGGAAATCATTTATTCTCTTTGTTTTGAGACAAAGTGTTGCCATCAAGCCTAAGTTGGCCTGGAATACACTATTTGTCCCAGGCTGGCCTCAAATTCGTGATCCTCCTGCCTCACCCTCCTGAGTGCTGACTTATAGACATGTGCCATTAGGCCCCACATATTCAACTTTTAACATCATCTTTTTTGTGAAAGGGACTGCATAATCTGAATTGGTTGCCACCACTCAGATTAAATCTGGAGCTTTGAGACTCTGATAACATATAAAGGCATGTTCTGCATGAAGTCTGCTATAAAATCCCACCTTCTCTTGCTTAGTTTTTGTATTAGGGAAGACATTTGTTGCTACCATTGCTTCTGGAAAATAAAAATGGGTTAGTATATGCCATAATACTTTTACCAAGTTTGCTTCTTTCTTCTTTCCTTTCTTCCTTCACCCAAGAGAATGTAATTATTTAATACTGCTCAGGCATTCTGGAAAAGAAGATTCATAACACACAGCATCTCTCCTTTTATTCAGAGATTTGTGGAAGTGACAAATATGCAATCAATAAGAGATCCAAATTACTTAAGTATAAAAGTCATTTTTAAGTATAAGTTTCATATTCTTCCTAGTGAAGCAAGGGAAGTAAAAAGGTACTATCTTCCTGCCTTCCTGCCATCCTGCCTGCCTGCTTTCCTTCCTTCCTTCTCTCCCTCCTTCCTTCCTTCTTTCTTAGTTTTTGTGCTGGAAATCAAGTCTCAGACTTCACATATGCTAGGCAAGCACTCTACCACAAAGCTATACCTCCATCTCCAAAAGTAATATTTTAAATAAACCTAGAATGAAAAATAAGTAATTCCTAGAGGATCAAATAATAATTATATGAGTGCAGTGATTCTAGGCAGATAGAGCAATGTATTAATAATATATAAAGGAACACACATATGAGAATGTGAAGTGCACACAAGTCAGAAGGGCTGCAGAATAGGATACTGTATAAGAAAACAGCAACTATGAAATCAGACATGACTGTCAGAATGGTGCTCTGATGTCTATAATTCAAGACTAGATGATAGAACTTGAACTAAAGCAACACCAGTGGTGATTGAGAAGATGGGATGGATTCTCGAAGATAGCAGGTAGGGACACAATTGAGAATTGAACAAAAGACAGAAAGTTGAGGGAGATGTTAAGCTTTTTGACATGGTGACTGTGCTAGTGAATAAGATAGGGATAAAAGAGAAACAGAAACAATTTAAAATCATGGTGTATGTATTGGAATGAGGAAGAAGATAATGCAATCCCTTTGCATAGATTGATGTTGAGGTTTCTATATGATATCCACTTTAAAGTAAGCTCTAAGAAGCCCAAGAGAGAAATGTAAATAGGATAATAAAATATGTGGAATCTCAACAGATGGATGGAATATTTTGAAGACATTTGTAAAGTCCAGTTTGTCTATGGTGCAATGTAAGTTAATCATTTCTCTGTTGAATTTTTGTTTTGATGACCTGTCTCTTAGTGAAAGTGGGGTATTGAAATCTCGTATAATTATTGTGTCTGGTTCAATATATTCCTCTATTTCCAACAAAGTTTGTTTTATGAAGGTAGGTGTCCCTGCATTTAGAGGACAAATATTAAATAGTGTTATGGATTTCTGGTTGATTGTTCCTTTTAGTAATATGTAATGTCCTTCTTTGCCTCCTCTGATTACTTTGGAATTAAAATCCAACCTGTCTAAAATTAATATCACAACTACTTCATTTTTTTATTTACCTTTTGCTTGATATATCATTTTCCAATCTTTAAATTTCAGACTTTTATAGTCTTCATGGGTTAGGTGAGTCTCTTGGATGCCACATATAGAGGATTTATGCTTTTTAATCCAATTGGCCAGTCTATATCTCTTGGCTGGAGAGTTAAGACCATTTATATTGAGAGTAATTATTGAGAGATGCTTATTATTTTGCATTGATTCTTCTCAGCACCACATGGAACTTTTCTAAGACAGAGCACATTTTAGTCCACAAAATGGCCTCAGCAAATACAAAAAAGTGGAAATCATCCCCTGTACCTTATCAAATCACAATAGAATAAAACTAGAACTAAAAAAAAAAAAGAAAAATTCCAGAAATTTTAAAAATTCATGGAAAGAAAATAACACACTGCTGAATGATCAATGGGTTACAAAGAAATTAAAGTGGAAATTAAAAATTCCCACAATCAAATGAGGATGAAACCACATCCTACCAAAATTTATGGGCTGGGATTTAGCTCAGTTGGTAGGGTGCTGCACTGCAGTCTCTGAGGTCCTGAGTTCAATTCCCAGCACTCCAAAAGTGGGAGAAGGACCAGCAATCCACTCCCAAGTAAATCCCGAAATAGTCAGCCATTGAAAACCCTATGAGGGTGGCTATGAGTCGGAGACCAACTCGATGGCACTGAACAACAACAACAACAACCCACCAAAATTTATGGGATATAGCAAAGGAAATGCTAAGATTCATAGATGTGAGCACCTTCATCAAGTTAGGGAGGGCTGAAGTAAATAACTTAATGACACATCTCAAGGCATTTGAAAGCCAATAAGCCAATCCCAAAAGGAGCACTCATGTAGAAATTATCAAGATCAAGGCAGAGATATCCCAATAAGAATTCCAAAAGGCAATTCAAAGAATTAATAATACTACCAGCTGATCTTTGAGAAGTTTAACAAAATAGATGCCCCCCCCAGCTAGTTTCATCAAAAGAAAGAAAAGAAAGGCCAAAATTGAAAATAGAGATGAGAATGAAGTCATAACCAGAGATATCAATGAAATCCAGAAAATCATCATGGAATACTTTGAGAAATTGTACTCCCCCAATAAACAAAAACATGGAAGAAATGGATAAGTTCATTGACACATATGATTTATTAAAATTAAGCACAGAAGATATAAGCAATCTAAACAGACCCATTATATATACTGAAATAGAGAGGGTAATAAAAAGCCCTCTAGGAAAGAAAAGTCCAGGCCCTGACAAATTCACAGTAGAATTCCATCAAACCTTCAAAGAAGAATTAAAATCTATTCTTCTCAAAGTATTTCAAAAAGTAGAAAAGGAAGGGGCATTCCCAAACACATTCTATGAAACCACTATCACCCAGATACCAAAACCAGGCAAGGGCACTTCTAAGAAAGAGAACTATAAATCAATTTCCCTGATGAACACAAACTCAAAAATTCTCAATAAAATCCTAGCTAACAGAATTCAGCAACATATAAAAAAGAACATAGATCATGATCAAGTGGGTTTTATTCCACAGATGCAATGCTGTTTCAACACATAAAAATGAATCAAATCAATTCAAAATGTCAAGAAAATTGCAAATAGAAACCATATGATCTCAATCAATGCTGAAAAGGCCTTTGACAAAGGGCAACACCCTTTCTAGAAATAAACCTAAGTAAGATAGGGAAATAGGGAAACAACTCAATGTCATAAAGGCCATTTGTGTCACACCTACAGGGAACATCATATCAAATGTAGAAAAAATGAAACCATTTCCTCTAAGATCAGGAACAAGACAAGGATATCCCCTCTGTCCTATCTTATTCAATACTGTGATTGAAGTCTTAGCCAGAGCAATCGGACAAGATAAAGCTATCAAAAGGATACAGATAGGCAAGGAAGAGGTCAAATTATCATTATTTGCAGAAGATATGATCTTTCACCTAAAGGACCCCCAAAACTTTAGAAAACTCTTAAATCGAATTAACTCCTTCAGTAAAGTAGCAAAATACAAAATTAACACTCAAAAATCAGTAGCCTTCCTTTACACCAATTATGAACATTAAGAGAAGGAAATTAAGGCAACAATCCCTTTCATGATAACTCACCAAAAACTTAAGTAGGAATCAATTTAACCAAGACCCTGAAGATCTCTACAAGGAAAACTTCAAAACATTGAAGAAATAAATCATAGAGGATAGTAGAAAGTAGAAGAAACCTCCTCCTCATGAATGGGCAGAATCATGTGCTTAGAAGCACATGAAAAAATATTCAATATCCCTAGCCATTGTTGTTGTTATTAGGTGCCATTAAGTCGTGTCCGACTCAGTGACGCACATAGGGTTTTCAATTGCTGATTGTTTCAGGATTGCCTTGGGAGTAGATTTCCATGTCCTTCTTCCATTTTTGCAGTGCTGGGAATCAAACCCAGGATCTCAGAGACAGCAGAGCAGTGCTCTACCAACTGAGCTAAATCCCAGCCCATCACTAGCCATTAGGGAAATGCAAATCAAAACAACTCTGAGATTCCACTTAACTCCAGTAAAAATGGCCATGATCAACAAAACAAATGCTGGCAAGGATGTGAAGAAAAGGGACTCTTTTACACTGTTGGTGGGTGTGTAAATTGGTTCAGCTACTTTGGAAATAATGATGGAGATAACTCAGAAAACTAAAAATGGAAATTCCATATTACCCAGCTATACCACTACTGGGATTATACTCAAAGGGACACCAATTATGATACCACAGACACACTTGCATCTCCATATTTCAATGTAGTACTCTTCACAGTAGCGAAGATATGGAACCAAACAAGATGCCCATCAACAGAAGAGTGGATAAAAAATTATGATACATATATACAATGGAATATTACTCAGAAATGTAAAAATGAAATAATACCATTGGCAACAAAATAGATGGAACTGGGGAATATCATATTATGTGAATGAACACATGCTCAAAAAGAGAAATACTATATGTTCTCACTCACATGTAGGAACTGAATCTTACTTAAGGAAAGATAAAATCCTATGCATAATTGATATATCAAAATGCACAGTAAAACTTAGTGAAGAAGGGAAATATTAAGCAGAGGAGAAAGGAGGAAGTGAACTAGCAAAGGGAAGTGAAGGTTATAGAAAGGAGGAAGGGGAGGGGAAGCAATGTAAAAGTATACAAGGGGTGAGGATAATCTCAATGTAAACAATGCAACTTGATGAGTACATGGGAAAATAGGGGAACATAACTGAAATACGGACTAATTTTATTACTTGTTAGTCAAAATGTTCCATAAAAATCCTAAGTTGATAAAAGTGTAACCCAAAGTGATATAGTAAGTCACATAGTAGAAAAAGCCAATGCTGTATTACTCTGTACCCCACTAATATTTACCAATAATGGGGAAAAATTCTAGAAATCAAAAAGAAAAAACAATGGAACCTCCCCACATCAGGCAAGATTTTAAGCCAGAGGCTTATATGGGATCATCCACTGGAGGGAATATTTTTTTAAAGGTGCAAATGGTATGCAACAGCATTTAGTAAGTGTACAAAGAAAGAAGAGCTCTGTCAAGGGAATGAGAAGTAGAGTCAGAGTAGTAGATTTATACACTAGAGGATGATAGAAGCCTGTCAGGAAACATGGTGGGAGAGAATTTCAGGGTGAAACAACATTCTGTGCATCGGACAAGTGAAGGAAGATCAGGAATGGAAACAGGCAGATGTTGAGAATTAAGAATTTGTTGTTTATTTTAATAAGAGTCATTTGAGTGAAATAGTGGGGGCCTTGGCCAGGATAACTTTACTCACAGCTGAATGGTGAAAAAAGCAGGCATTTTTTTACTCCATCTCTTACTTTTTGTATGCTTGTTTTTTGCTTGTTTTGTTTTTGCTTTAGCTTGTGAATAAAAAGAGACTTAACTGTTCACAAGCTAAACAAAAACTTCCTGTGGACAGAAGAAGTTTGGAAATACAGAAAATAGGAAATCATCAGGAGAGGAGTTTCCCAGAAAAGTCTGAAGAGCTTGTAAATCTAGATCAAAGGCTGCCCCTTGGAAAGGGGCCCCACCATTCTCACCTTCAAATATTCAATGGGCAGAAGTAAAGAAGAGAACTCTGTAAGAAGTCCAGGATAGCGACTTTGATTAGTGAATTCTATTATCTCTATGATTTTTGAGGCATGTTTAAATGCCTAGAATCACACAGGGAAGTATAGCACCATAGGGTGGATGAACAAGGTACATGTTCAGAATATGTGTTGGAGAAAAGAGAAGGGGTGCCAAGAAACACTAAAATTTCAGCAAAAGCTGGAGTTCAATATGGAGAAAAGTCATACTCTTGATTCTTCTATATCTATATGCATTGCATATCTATTATATATATACTTATAATTTTAGCAGTTAGTACATAACAGGAAGGAATGCAAATGGAAGATTCACTGAAAATTGAGAGACTCCTAAGAGGTGAAATGTGAAAAATAGCAGCAAAATTCAGTGCATTGTGTTATTAAAGGTTTAATTAGGTGATGCACCATGGGATCTAGAAGGGATAGAAAAGATAATAAATGTAGGAAAAGGCAAATACAGAGGGTACCAAAATATATATGCATCTTGGGATACAAACTCTCCATTTTGCTCTAGCATTCATTAGATTAATGTCATCTTTACAGGGAATGTCATGCTACATGTTGCTACTGTAATTCAATTCATCTTTGAAAAGTAATACACATATAATGTCTCTTAAAGCATATATACACTTTTTGGCACACCCAGTAGATTGAAATAAAAGGGAGGAGTCAATAGACCAGACAATAAAGGCTGAATTAAATGATATGATTAACTATGTAATTGAGAGTTAACTGAGGCTGATTAATCTCATTCATGCCTTCCCCATTCACCTTGCACAGCTGCCAAGCTTTTAAATACAGTCTAGGATTGTACACAAGAAAATGTGCTTTACTGTCTTATGATATTATGAGGGAAAAAATGCAAAGAGCAAGATTAATAATAAAGTTGTTATGCTATTTATCTCTAGAAATAGTATGTAGGAATGAGGTCAACTAGAAGGACCTGCTAAGAATGAGCATGCTACTATTTATTTTCTCTTTGGATTAAAATCCAATTTCATCTTCTATCAAAGATCAAGCTACTGCTATTTTATGGTAAACATAGCAAGTGCCTCACAGAAAATTGCTATTTTAACAGGTATAGTCTTACATTCAACAGTGATTTTAAAAATTGTCTTCATGACTGGTATTGTACTTATATCCATCATTTAAATAATCTCTTCAGATATTTCCTTACACATAAACATCATTAAAGGGTAATCTTACATTATGTTTAATCACAGAGTATTCATGAAAACATCTCTGCCTAGATGAACTTTAACAACTTAATATATTTTACCTTGTTTATTTTCCTTTCTGATCATTGTAGCACATAGAAAAATAATTTGAATTATTTTATAATGAAAAGGAAAAAGAGCCACAGCAATGCTTTATGAAATTTTAATATCATTACTAATATGACATAAAGAGCAGGTCTTTATTCATGCAAGAAATACTTATCTAGCATCTTTCAGGTACAAGGCTTTGTGTTAAGCAATATGCAAGGTATCCATTTATAGTATTAAATAATAATTCTGCTGTAACTGATCTTTAAGTAGCAGATATAACAGCAGGACCAATTCATGTATTCGCTATACATAACATTTGCTAGAAAGTATGCTGTGCAAGAGCCAAGGCTTTGCCTTGTTAGTTTAACAGTCTTTCACCATATGGTCAGATGCCAGACAAGTAGAATCTGTTATGGAATGTATATCGATGCAATATTTGTTGGGTGCAGAAATGGATGGACTGAATATTGATCTTGCACTTGGACGGAATTAGGTATACTCAGGTTTTATATACTAGTGTAAGACACAGAGTGCCACATACACAATAAGGACAAGGTAAAGCCAAGGTCAATCTACTTCACGTGGGTTGCTAGACATTAGAGGTTTCTAGGTGGACAGGAAGAAAATTTATATTATATAGTAGTTGTGTTCTGCAACGTCTGAATGATAATTTGAGGCTGGGCTTTTACAATTAAGAATGCAAGAAACATCCTACAATAGTGTTATTACTATCTGTGAGTTGATCATCCATTAATACTAGAAAGCTAAATGCCCCTAACAGTCACTGCAGGTATCAAAGTACCATGATGATCATTACTAATTTGAAATCATGGCGGTTATTAGACTCACTTCTATATATTGTTCCCTTAATGGTTAAAGAATTTGTATTGCTATATCAAATATTTAGATCTTTAGATAACAAAATCACTTCTATAACTATTTTCCTTTGTAATCCTTTGCATAATGTTTAATGCTTCTAAAATATTTCGAAAAATTACATTACATTGTCATTTACCTTGTCACATTTCCCATCTAAAAGTAGACTTTTTATTCCCCTCGCAACAGGTCTGGGCTTATGACTTGCTTTGGTGAATAGAATCCTACAGATAAGATCTGAATTCTGAGTCTCAGCCTTCAGTGCCTGAGTCTTGTCCTCTGTAGAAGAGATGGATAATCTTCTTAAGGAAGGGAAACCTTGTGGAGTAAGGGGCCCTCTTGATGGTGCAAAACAACCTTGTTCACATGTCTAGTATTGATGCTAGCCATCATCATGGTAGCCATCAATGCCAGACATGTGAGCAAGGTTGTCTTGGCCCATCTCATGCCAGACAAGGCTCTTGATAACATAAACACTTGAGGAAGATGAGTAAAAGGGCTGCCAGATGACAAAAGCCCAGACCACTAACCCACACCACCTTGAGAAAATAGATGCATATTGTTTTGGGGCCACTACAGTTTGGGGCATCTTATTCGGCAGCATTGCAAAATTGAAATAAGTTAGATTGTATCTAATGGCCAAATGTGCCCATGGTCTTCCAAGCGAAGAATCTGTGCCATTTACCTGCTTTTCTAGCTTTATATTTAATGCATAAGAGTAGGAGAGGCATAACAGTTGGCTATCTCAGTTCTTTGTATGTTACTTTAGTTATTTTTACTTAATTTTTTAATTTTAATTTTTATTATTATTTTTTGAAACAGAGTCTCACCATGTGGTCCAGGCTTTTCTGGATCTTACCATGTAAGTAGCTTTGAACTCATGATCCTCCTACTTCAGCCTCCAGAGTGCTGGGATTAGGGGCATGGGACAACACATTCATCTGATTTCTAATGTTTTTTCTTAAAAAATTCTGTCATTTGTTCTGTGTTTAGGAATTCATAAAGAAGAAACATATTGAAGTGGTTCAATTTATGTTGAGGAGTAAGACACTGAGGACAGATAGTGGCAGATTTTTCAACTTTTGTGTCTTAACTTCTCATACAGTTTAAATTTTTACTAGTAAGAGGATACCATTTCAAACCATGGTGAGTCCCAGTATGGAATTTTGGAGGTGTGGGCAAGCAGAGGAGAAGAGGTGAGTATCAGAGAACTCAGGGTTCTGGTGTCTCACTCATGCTGATGCTGTAGCCAGCCTTGAAGTCAAGAGAAAGACACTAAGCCACGTAGCATAGAAGTTAATGCAGGTGGAAGTTACAAGAACCAGAAGATGGAATCAATGAAGAGAGATAGGAAGGACTGTCACTAAGGACTGAGGATTTTTCTATCAAGAGGAAAAATAAGGCATCAGATCAATATGAGGATGGTCTAGTTAACACCTGCCATTCCAGAGTATATAAGATGTTGAAAAAAAGTTGGACTTGACTGGATAGAAAGCAAGAGAAATATTGCAGACTCATAGAGTCAGTTTTAGTGTTGAAGTGTAGTGGTTGAGGTACACAGGAGTTTTGCAAATTTGTGGTGTGTGTTCCAAAGCCCTGATGAAATGATGTGGAGGGAAAAGGAGGTACCAGAGGGTGCATTGGGGTACACGATACTCAATGCATCATGAGGCTAAAAGGCAGGTGAGTGCAGAAGACAGGCTCCACTTATTTTGGCTAGACTGCGTGAAACAGTTTAGTCTCAATAGTCTCTTGAAAGATTGGTTGGTCACAGAGAATTTAGCTATGACTCGTATAAGAAGAAAATCTGATGGTTGGATGGTGGTGCTGGGCATTTCTTTTTCTCTTACTGTGAAGGAGGGAGTGACAGCTGTATTATAGCTTGTGTGGAGGTCATGGTGGCTGTGAGCAGCCGGAGCAGGCAAGCTCAGGTTTCCGCAGGGTAGAGTGTCAGGGCTAGCGATTATTAGTCCTCAGCATCACAAGTCAAGATCTGCCTTGAATTGGTCATCTATGTTCTGTGAGTACTCCTGGCAGCCTGGGTGGTCAATGACTGTGTAAAAATATGCTACCACAAATACTCAGTTCTCTATGTGTATGCATTTGTAATTAATTTACTTAGAATAAATTCCTGGAAAAGGAATTTTGATGTTGGAGAAAATGGATAAATTTAAAGTTTCAAATTTCAAACCACGAGGTTTCTACAACTTTCCATTCCCATTTACAGAGCAAGAAAGAGCTCTTTTCACTTCATATGAAGTTTTAAAAGTTTAAAACCATTATCAACTTAGTAAACAAACCTTGGCATTCTTCTCTTCTTTAACTTTGCATCCTTTTATTAGTGAGGCTGAACAAGAATTATATGTGTTGCTTTTAGGTATGGATTTTTCATTATATGCTTTGATCATCCTTCTATTGAGATTCTGGCCTTTTAATTTTTTCCCAAGACTTTTTAAATATAAGTATTAACACTTTGGTATATATATATACATACATATATATACATATATATATATATATATATATATACATACATATATATACATATATATATATATATATGTATGTATATATGTGAGTGTGTGTGTGTGTGCGTGTGTGTGTGTGTGTATATACATGTTGTTGTTGTTAGGTGCCGTCGAGTCGGTATCCGACTCATAGAGACCCTCTGTACAACAGGGGAAACACTATTGTCAGTGCCTCTCTGCTGTTCATAGGGTTTTCAATGGCAGATTGATTTTTGGGAGGGGGTTGCCAGGTCCTTCTCCCAGGCCTACAGCTTCTGGTGTTCCCAGGCGGTCTCCCATCCAGGTACTAACCAGGCCCAATCCTGCTTAGCTTCCGAGATCTGACTCTGACGGGATCGGATGCCACAGGGCTACAGCTGCAGGCATATATATACATATGTATATATATATGTATACATACATACACATATATACATATATATGTATATATATGTATACATATATACATACATATATACATATATATATACATACACATATATGTTCCCATTTGTTGTTTGCCTTTTTATTTTTAGGGTTTTGACAAGTAGATATTTTACATTTTTAATCTGAAGAAACATTACATGCTTATGCTGCAACTTCATGTTCAATCTCTCTTTGGTCTACAGGGTTAAGTGTTGGTCTTGCTTTAGAATATAATCCCAAATCTGTAATTATCAGTGCTTCACTTGGAATTCATAAAGTAATGACATCTGAAAGGGAGTAGGATTCTCATTTCTCAATAACCCAGTTTAGGTACATCTTTGGATATCCAAAGTTACAGCTAGAATCTGGCTTGAGATCTTGGTTATCTGCTTTGAATGTTGCAGGTATCCAGCAAAATGTAACGTTGACCTTGGTAGAAGACTTGTCAGTAGAATGATGGCAAAGCTCTCTTTGAGAGAGCTGAAGAAAGAGTAGAGAGCAGTTGAGCTCAAGACCCTCACCTTCCAGCAGGGAAGCCTTCAATATCAGTGAGTCAACACACAGGAAGAAAACACTGTTGTGGAGAAACTTTGCTTGCATAGGAGCTAAGATATAGCTGGTAGCTAGAGAAGGAAGTGTGAACAAAGAGAGCCCAGATGTAGTTCGTTCTAGACTATTACACATGGACTGCTGTGTGGGAGTCATACTTTCATCACCAAGTTATTTTTATTTTAATTAATTAATGAATTAATATTTGAAACACTTTGGGGGTTGGACCCAGGGCCATCCTCATACTCTGCAGATGATTTTCTGCTGAGTTGCACCCCCAGCCCATTTTTAAATTTTTGTATTTCCAAGCAAGGTCTCACTAAGTTTCTTAGACTGCCTCTGGCCTTGAACTCATGATCCTCCAGCCTCCACCTCCCAAGTCACTTAGATTACAGGTATGCACCACCAGGCCCAACCCTTTTTGCTGTCTTAATGTCTATTTTAGTGGCATCACAACAACAACATAGTAGCATTTTTCATCCCTGATAAAATAGGTAATTCAATATACCTCTCATTTTTCTCTCCTGCTAAAGTATAACAAGTGTATCAATCTTTGTGGAAGAAGCTAATCTTTACAAGTTTTTTGCATATATTTATTTGCTGTTGTTTGTTGTTGTTTATAAGCAGTTAAATTACTTTAGTACTCTTTTAATCCTGTCAGCCTTGCTTGTATTCTTTGTTATTTTTAAAAACATGAATTGGTAAAATCAGTCCTGACTAAAGTATTTGAGAAGCCTTATTTTATACTTAATGCTTGTGAAAGCTGGAGGTTGAATAAGGGATACAGGAAAAGAATTGATGCTTTTGAATTGTGGTGCTGGGGATGAATATTGAATGTACCATGGACCATCAAAAGAACCAAAAGATCTGTGCTAGAAGTACAATCAGAGTGCTCCGTGGAAGCAAGGATGGCTAAGACTGTATCTTACGTATTTGGAACATCTTATCACAAAGGAGCAGTCCCTGAAGAATGACATCATGTTTGGGAGAGTGGCAGGGCAATGATAAAGAGGAAAAAATCTCAACTAGATGGATTGAGACAATGACTGCAACAATGAGCTTAAACATAGAAAAAGATCATGTGTGTGGCCCAGTGTCAGCTAATGTTTCATCCTATTGTCAGGGTTGCTATGAATCGGACCTAACTCAATGGCACCTAACAACAGCATTGCTTAATTTAATGATTTTTAAACATATGTTCTATTATATTTCAAATGCCTTTTTTTCAGTACTGAGCATTGAACCCAGGGGCTCACACTGCATGCACTGCAAGTGCTGTACCACTGAGCTGCACCCCCAGCCCATTTTTTTTTTTACTTTTTGAGACAGAGTCTCACTAAATTACACAGATTGCCTCTGGTCTCGAACTTGTGATCCTCCTACCTCTGCCTCTCGAGTCACTGTGGGATTATAGTCTTGCACCACTGTGCCTGGCTCTATTTGAAATATCTTAGTGCCAAGCACTTTTTAAGCTCTTCAATAGTCTATTCTTTCAATATGCCCTCCAAAATTAGCTAAAAATACTACTGATGACTTACTTCAAAGTTTTTTTGTTAGTCTGTTTATGGAGTTGTTTTTTAAATTTATTTTTTTGCCTCAAGCCACCATCCTAAACATTCTAAATGTAAACCATATGATATTCTTTATAAACAATGCCCACAAGTACTGGATTAAATTGGATCCTTCATTTCTGGAACTAACAGGATAAAAGGAAGTGTGTATCTACTGCTGACAAGATACCAAGACAAATTCTATCTCCTAATCTATATGCTAATAATATATGGTATGCAGTAAATATTTGCTGAATGAATGCAGCTTGATTTTTTGAAATGGTGCGTTTAGGCCCCTTCACAACTTTGTGATTAAATTTCCCTTACTCGGTCTTACACTATTCAGGTCCCTTTGCTTTATTGTTGGCTCGAGATTTCTACATCTCTTCGGGATGATCAGCTTGCTATACTAAAGTCTACTTCAGCACCCTGTGAGGAACTCAACTGGTTATTGCAGTCAGAATGGTAAGATTTTCTTCCCATGGAGTTCACATTTTGACTGGAGTGTCAGATGAAAGAAAAAATGAATAGAAAAAATATACTGAGATAATTACTACGGTAGAGATAAATGCAAAATTCTGTAAGAATACTGTCAGGGAGGGAGATTCTTGTATTGGGTTGATGGGAAACTACACAGTAAGGGTGTAGTTTGTGTTTAAATATTTTGTCTGTAGGGAAATCTGGGATCATGTTAATCTTCTATCCAGACAAGTTGCATAAATGCTATACAGATGGCATCTTTAGGGAAGGAAACATTAATTTTCCTCACCCATCACTAGGTTCATATCTGAGATTCCTGTAAAAATATCAGCAAGAGAAAAGCACACAAAATCCTTGAATATATGTTTCACAGAGGAAGGCTTCAGAAATGAAGACCCTCCCCTGCAAAAATGGAGAATCCCATGTTTTCCTATGCTTAGGTTTGACTATGAATGGATGCTCATGGCAAAGTATGAGTAACCAAAGAACAGTCTAATGATAATGCACTGTAGAACATTTGAGGGGTCCACTTGTTCAGAATCTTATCTGTATCCCCATGTCTTCAGAGATAAAGGTGGATTCTCTCCTCCAGTTATAGGAAGGGAACCTGTAGAATGGGGAGCATATGACTTGCTTCAAGGTGGAAGGAAAATGGAAGGTTAAGAGAGACTACTATAATCTGCATCTAGAATGTCTCCTAAAGGGCCTTGTGCTAAATACATGGACCCCAGCCCACTGCGCTATTGGGAAGTAATGGAACTTTTAAAAGCTGAAGAGTTTTGGGCATTTTTAGGTCCTTGGGGATGTGCCCTTGGAGGAGACTGTGGGACCCTTGTCTCTTCCACTTGCTCTCTTTTTCCTCATGTCCAAGTTATGGAGAAAATTGTTTTGCTTCACCACACACTCTACACCAAGATGATCTGCCTTGCCACAGGCCAAAAACAAGAACAACTGATTACAAAGTGAAACGTTCAAAACTGTAAGCCAAAATAAATCTTTTCATTCTATAAGGTGATTATCTCAGGTATTTTGTTACAGTAACAGAAGGCTGAGTAGTACAGAGACTAACTTCAATGTGTCATATTTTGGCACAGTATGTCCTGAAATCTATAACACTCAACACAAAGATCTCAGCTTTTACCAAGTCAGAGTCCTATGTACATGTATTTTATTCTTGCTTTAGCACTTTGCTTTGATTTCTTAATTCTAGCCTTATTTTCTTCTTTACCAGGATCTATGCTAGTCTTTTATTTCCAAAGATTTTTGTCTTAGCCACTTTGATTCCTGGTGTGCTATGAAGTACAGAATACTTTTTGCACTCTTATTTTCTCTTTGCTTCTGATTATTCCAGTTTCTCTCTACAAAAGTCATCCTTGGTCCTATTCACAAGCCTAGCTTAGTCCATTGATTAATTAGCTCTCCTAATATATTCTTTTGTAGTAACTTTTTTCATAATCTCCTTAAAATGGAACCCTTAAAATGGAAGAAAGATTGAACACTAGCTCAATATTAAAGAAATACAGTCAGTTAAGGTTTGATGAGTAAATGCCAGTGAAGTGTATATATGAAAACTGCATATTTTACACAGGAAGGTTAGTAAGTGTGTACTTGTGTGTGTGTGTGTGTGTGCACGCGTGCACATAAAGGTAGTAGGATGTGAGTTGTAGAGAAAGAATATGCATTGCTAAATATCTATAAATCAGCTTTCTGCTCAGTCTGGGATCTGGGAACTCAGATAGGGTCAGCAACCACACTTGTCAATTGCCTAAGCTTGGAGAGTGCACAATTCCAACGATCTGTGCAACTTGAACTCTATTTAACTATCAATAACAAGTTCTCTTGCCTCATCTTCACCAGAACAGAAGGAGGAAATCAAGCCATTCATCGACAAGTTAAATCAAACACTCTGTGTTCCTTTGGTGTGAAAGATATCGCAGAAACATGATGTTGTAGGGCGATGGGTAAAATAAAAGACGTGTGTTTCAGCAACACTGCCATGGAGTGGGGTGGAAAGGACATAATGAAAATAGAAATGATTTCTCATTTCCCAAAAGCAGAAGATTGCTTTCAGTGAAAGAGTGAACTAAATATGTGAATGAAATTTTACACATCTCCAGATCTAAAATAAACTATATGCTTCCTTAGAAAATCATGCACAACTACATTTTAGTAATTTTATTCTTTCCTAATAACTGTTCATTCCTCAAATGAAACATAGAGTATAGGACAATAAGGTGCAGCCACATGAACACTGCTTCTTTACTGATTATTTATTTGTTTATATATATATGTATATATATTTATGTGTATATATACATATTTATATATGTATATAATGTTTATATATGTATATGTATATAATATGTATGTATATATGTATGGGAGAAGGACCTGGCAATCCACTCCCAAGGCAATCCCAAAACAGTCAGCCATTGAAAACCCTATGAGGGTCACTATGAGTCGGATACCGAATGAACAGCACCTAACAACAACAACAACATATATGTATATTGGGCTGGGATTTAGTTCAGTTGGTAGAGCTCTGTGCTGCAGTCTCTGAGGTCCCAGGTTCAATTCCCAGCACGGCAAAAATGGGAGAAGGATGTGGCAACCCACTCCCTAGGCAATCTTGAAACAGTCAGCCATTGAAAACCCTATGAGGGTCGCTATAAGTTGGACTCGACTCGATGACACCTAACAACAACAACAATATGTATATTATATGTATATGTATGATATGTAGTATATATGTATATTATATATGTATATAATATATGTATATAATGTATAATATATTTATGTATGTACATATGTGTATATATATACATATATATGCATACATATATGCATGTTTTTTGTGGGCTGAGCCTCCCTCAGTACCCAGAAAATCTGAGTTCCTACAGTTGAATGGGGCTGGGATTTAGCTCAGTTGGTAGAGAGTTGCTCTGCAGTCTCTGAGGTCCCGAGTTCAATTCCCAGCACCGAGAAAATGGGTGAAGGACCTGGCAATCCACTCCCAAGGCAATCCCGAAACAGTTAGCCATTGAAAACCCTCTGAGGGTTGCTATGAGTCAGATACCACCGACTCTACGGCACCTAACAACAGTTGAATAGTGAGTCTAACACACACCTTGCTTTCATCAGAGATAATGGTACTTTCTTCCATGTACCCTTCTTCAAGTCTTAAGGGAACTGAAAGTTTAGAAACAACTCCCATCATAGGATAACAACCTACAGTCTATAGACAAAAATGTTCATTTCTATACATATAACCATAAGATTTTTAACAAAAAGAAGTAACTGCTAATTTAACTTTCACAAGAAGTAAATTTTCCAAATAAAAAGTACAAATTAAGTTAAAGCATAAACAATCAAAAGTAGAAATTAACCAATCAAAATGTTATGTGCCAAAGCAGAAGGCATGTTTATCATTATTATCTTGTCTAGAACCTACTACAACCTCACTAAGTACATATTATTATGTGGATGTGATAAACAAAGAAACTTGGTGCAGAAAAGCTAAGTAACCCACAATTATGCAACTCTTCAACACTCAATCTTTGCAGGACATGTTAATTATCTTAATGGTATTATTTTAACAGTACATTTTGCACTTCATTTTGTTAAAAGAGATAGTAAACATAATTTAACTTGTTTTTGATGACTCAACCCATCATTTCAAGAAGCAGTTATTAAGGTTTTTAGAATATGCTGATGCATGAAGAGGAGGGGGGATGTTATATGTAACTGCTCTTACACAAAATCACCCCAACTTATTTTATCTGGGGATCTAATGACTGATTTTATTGAGTTAGCTTTCTTCCTCTTCCAGAGGATCATTAGCTGTCATTTTGATTTGCTCTCAAAACATTGGCCACTAGCAATAAAATGCTATCCTGCATGAAAAGTCTTCTTCTAATCTTCCATATACGAAGAAACTATATAAATAAATGTACTGCATTATATGTCACAACCAAGGCTAATATAGCCTGAGTGAAAGCAAGAGGACCAATTTCTCTTTTGCTACCAGTGCACAAAGGCTTCACATTGCTTTGCATACCTTATGCTTCTTTACTTCCAAATAAGATTTTCCAAATGTGGCTCAATGGATAAGAGAGATTTAATAGTCCAGGTTGAAATAAAAACTTACCTCCTGTAGTTGGCTCTCTTTGTTTTTTGTTTTGTTTTGTTTTTTTCCTCTCTCTTTCTTCCCCTCCCATCCCTTTCTCATTTCTCACCTGTATTTTGCACATAACTTTCAGTAAGTATCCTATCTTGCTTTACCTATAAGCCCCAGTGTGGCAGGTTCATCGCCCTGTTCATCTTTGTATTTGTCATATGAACTAAAACTCAATAAATTGAACTCTATTAAATTTTCAGGGTCTACCTTTTCATTTATGTGCTTCAGTAGAAGTATCTTTGCAATGAAAAAAGATGATGCTATCTCCACACCAAAATGATAATGGCTTATGCCCAGTGGGTTGCTAGGTAAGCCAGCAATATACATACACCATTTCATTTGACTCACATACTAAGATGACAAGGTGGATAATATTATTATCACTTTAGAGTTAAAGAGAATAGGGTCAGAAATTGAGTTGTCAGATTTTTGATAGTGTGTAGATTTGAGATTCACATAGATGACTGCTGAACTCCACAGCTATGATGGTTTTTGGTGGCCAAACATTAGACATGCTCACATTTAGAAAATAGAAAGGCAGACATAATTTGAAGCACTATATGTATTATATACATATATTTTCCATCTATACTTTGATGTGTACATTACTTTGTGCAGGTGCAGATATGTATATTTATCTATCTCTTCTATCTATCTAATCTATCTATATCTATGTATAGATACTTGTACATCAGCACTTGCTGCTTAACTTTGCATGTTTATATTATGGAGGAAGCCTATTTCCTTAAATCTCATGAACCACCTTCTGCTAGCTACAAACCTTTCTCCTGATGGTTCCTCACCTCTCTTAGCATTCACAGAAGTGAAGACTATTAGGATTTGCTCTACATTAGGGTGTGGTTTAATAGAATCCTGAGGCTGGTTTGATCTTTACAACTTTTTCCAAATTAGTAATAAAGCTATTTTGCTTTCTTGTTAGTCATGTGTCCATTCAATGTTGGTGCTAGTGTTAGGTGCCATCAAGTCAGTTCTGACTCATAGCAACCCTGTGTACAACAGAACAAAGCATTTCCCGACACTGTGTCAGGCCCATGATATTTTTTATGTTTAAGCTTATTGTTGCAGCTACAAACAACAACATTAGTCATGTGTGCATTCAATGTAGCACTTTTAATTTCCTATAAGAACTATTCCTTTCCATTCAAAAATTGGTTAACTGTTTGGTACAAGATCCCTAGCTTTTAGCCTATCTCTGCTTTTACTCTGCCTTCATCACGAAACTTAATCATTTTTACTTTTTGATTTAAAGTGAGAGGTCTGTGATTCTTACCCTCACTTGAACACTCAGATTCTACCATACACAAATATCTGGGGTTCGATCCACAGCACTAAGAAAAAATTCTATTTTTACTTAAAAATCAAAAGTTAAAAAAATAAGAATACATGTTTCTTCTTGGTTACCATGGTGTTTTTCTTCACTCACTATTAGGAGGACTTGCATTTCCAGATAACGCTCATACCTGTGTGCTTATCGATTGAGATTTTCTGACTTTATTCCCCTTGAAATTTGTGACATGCAAATAGTAGATAAGGGCCAGGACCAAGCACATCCTATTTTTTGTTCCTCTAAAATGGACAGTATTATGTAAAATGTTTTGGCATATTTATTGTTGTTGTTGTTGTTGTTGTTGTTGTTGTTGTTGTTGTTAGGTGCTGTTGAGTTGGTATCCAACTCATAGCGACCCTTATAGGGTTTTCAATGGCTGACTGTTTCGGGATTGCCTTGGGAGCGGATTGCCAGGCCCTTCTCCATTTTTGCGGTGCTGGGCATTGAACTCGGAACCTCAGAGACTGCAGAGCAGCACTCTACCAACTGAGCTAAATTCCAGCCCCTTGGCATATTTAGGGATTTAAAATATCAATTTGGTATCATAAGGAAATCTGTGAAGTAGATAGGAAAAAACATAAACATCAAAATCTAACTGTTGAAGAAAGTGTGAAAAAGAATTTGTTAGGTTAGTAGACATAGTACCCAGGTCTTCTACAGGAATAAGTTGGGATAATGCCCTGGATGTGTGATACCCTGCATTTTAAACCACTCTTCATCATAGTCTCAAATGGCCACATGGCACTAAAATGTATTTAATCTGAATTAACAGTTAACTGGCAGTTTGACAAATGAGAAGTAGACTCTGTGCTTCTGGCAAAAGGATTTGGAGGGAAGGATACCAAACATGGCATTTAATACAACGTGACTCTAATTTCTGAGTCTTATCTGGCAAGATTTTTTGAGGGTAACAAGCACTAATGTTTGCAAAACACTCATGGAGTAAATAGTATTAGAAAGGATGCACAAAATTAAGTTTCCTTTCTTTCTGTACCTCCTTTCATGTTCACTTAATACAGGAGAGAGCCAGGAATACAGAAACACATAGAAAATGTTCCCAAGTTCTTGATCACTACAAAATTACAGTAAAAAGTGCTCATAAAAATTATTCAAAGAAGATTCACAAAAATCCTTACTCCTAATCAACTTCCTATTCCATATATTCACCAAGAATTGGTTGAATACCCAATCTCTGCTCATAGAGAATGTAATAATAAGTTAGCTAAAGGCATCCCAAGTTCCTGGAAAATCTCCACTCTGCAAATAGTGAAGGCCTTTATATCCTAAGCATATAGCTGAGGGCTGGGGATAAATCTTTTTTTCTCCCTAGTACTAGGAGTTGAACCCAGGGCTTTGGGCATAATAGGCAAGCACGACACCACTACCCGAAACTCCTTTTGTTGTTGTTGTTGTTAGGTGCCATTGAGTCGGTATCTGACTCATAGCGACCCTCATAGGGTTTTCAATGGCAGACTGTTTCAAGATTGCCTTGGGAGTGGATTGCCAGGTCCTTCTCCCATTTTTGTGGTGCTGGGAATTGAACTCGGGACCTCAGAGACTGCAGCACCGCGCTCTACCAACTGAGCTAATTCCCAGCCCCCAAAACTCCTAGTCCCCCTTTTTACTTTTTACCTTGAGTCAGGGTCTTGCTAAATTGTACAGGCTGCCTCTAGCCTCAAACTTGGGATGTTTCTGCTTCAGCTTCCAAAGTCACAGAGATTATAGATGTACCTACTTTTGGGGATAGGATCTTTGAGACACACTTGCTGTTTACCTCCAAACAACTCTCAGTCTAGTAGCTGAGGCAGTGCAAGTTAAACTAAAAGACTCCTAAGTACAGGGTATCAGAGGTCAGTAATAAATTTCAAGGGCACACTCAGGAAGATCAACCAATTAGACATGAACAGTGGGAAGGAGTCCAAAAGTTTTATGAAACGTCTGATATCAAGACTGTGATCTGAAAGATGGATGGAAAAGGTCAGAAAAGCAGAGTGGGGCCTCTAATTTTTGGAGACAGTATAGCAGTGGAGCAATATAGCAATCCAGTAGGGAAAAGTCATATAAAGGACTAATACATGACAAGAGAGCAACGCAAAACTAATGGACCAAAGAATCTCAGTAAAATAAAAGCACAAGATGTGAGAAATGTGGAAAATCAAGTCTGGAAAAACTACACACGCCACAACACAGAGGAATTTATGAACAACAATAATAATTTTAAGTTTGATAATGAGGATAATGAAAACACAATGAGTGGTGTTCTATAGTAAGAAAACACAGTCAGATTTGTGGTTTACTCTGACTGCATTCCAATATTTACATAACACCTTTATCTACTTTTCCATCTCTAAATTTGGAAGAAGAAGTTCTTAAAAGTCAAAGAACAGAACAAAACAAATGAAATCATATGCAGAAATAGAAAAATGTAAATTATAGACAAGCTATTTCAAACATTTTGACACGTATAACTTTGTTTCTTTTTGCATTAATCTTATCTGTGATTACCAAATAAGTAAGATTTCTAAATATTCATGATTAATATCTGATGTCCTCCTAGACTGTATGATCATGAGAGTTAAACCCATGTTACCTGGCTTATTGTTATAACCCCAGTAGTGACAGCAATGCATGAGTTACAGTCTTAAATGACTAAGCACATGGCCGAGGACAACATAGGGGTCTTATTTTTAGGAAAACATTGTATTTAGTAGAGTGAAATATTAATAACTATCTACTGTCTGCAGAATTTTAAATTACGTACAGAACATTCAATATGAAAATGAATACTACACAATTTTAGACACTCTTCAAATGCAATATTTATTTTTCTTAACTTTCTTTCTTTCTTTCTTTCTTTCTTTCTTTCTTTCTTTCTTTCTTTCTGGCTACAAGTAGGTAAACTCTATGCTAATTAGAAATTGGGCTTCTCTGAATTTGGTATCCAAAGAGTCCAGAAAGCTTGAACTCTTATAGTTTTTTCAATTAACATAATAATTTTTAAATGATATTTATAAAAGTATAATCTTCTTCATTTCTTTTTCCTGTTAGGCTTTGGAACTTATTAACTAGGTCCATTTTCAATTCTAAGAAATCATGCAGTGTGTTAAAATATTTTCCATGATTTTCATTTAAAACCAACCTCAATTGTGTCTTATACCAAAAAGCCTCAGAATTCCTATGATTATGGGTATTAATACTCATGCATTGAAATCTGCCTTCTGTAAGTAGATGTGTTATTGCTGTTCAGAGTATTACAGTGAAATGAAACAGGAAGTAAAATAGTCCATTTTTCCTTTAAATGCAAGAGAAATGAGGGTAATCAGCTAAAGTGGGTCCCATTGGGAATTTATACACAGCCACAAACCCCTGCAGAAAAATTAATCTACATCAGCCTCATTTAAAGACATTATAATCCAGCTCATAGCAGAGAATGTGGAAACATAATTATAATATGAATGTGGCTTGTTGCAAAAAATATCAAAACTAAACATCTGGTCTGTTCTTTGTCAAAATTGTGCTTCCTTTCCTTCTTCAACTTAAATATATATAAATATATATATGTTATATTAATATTATATATATAAATATACATATATATTAAATATATATTCTCTCTCTCTATGAAAAAGTGATTCTGCTTGGAATGGTGGCACAAGCCTATAATTCCACCAATTTGGGAGGTGGAGGCAGGAGGATTACTGGTTCAAGGCCATAGGCAACCTGTATAACTTAGATCCTGTCTCCATTTAAAATTTTTTAAGAGGCTAGGGGTGCAGCCCAGTGGCAGAGCACTCACCACAAAGTATGCATGAGGCCCTGGGTTCAGTTCTCCATTAATGAAAATAAAAAGTGATTTTGAGTCTTTAGGGAAGAGTGCGAGGCTCTTTGTATTTGAGTGTTTTGAATTCTAAGACACAGGTTTCTTTGTTCACTTCATCAACAGCATCTTGAACAAACCAAACACACCTCTTTCATCCTTTCCAAAAGGAAACAGAAGTCATAGCCTTTTTATGCCATGTAAATGGCTCTCCATGTTAAAGATCAGAGCTGGACAGCTCATGAAGGATTTTATTCCATGACTTCCTAATCATTACAAGGTAAAAGAGTCATATTTTCTGCTTTTGCACATCTGGAGAGGTGGCTCCAAATGCTATATGCATAATATTTTCAATAATACTATTGCATGCAACATTATCAAAAAATCATTACTTCTTATTTTTATAATGCTATGGATTTTGCAGTGAACTTTCACTTCTAAAACATCCTTGAGTGAAACATAGCATGAGAATATCATTCTATTTTTGAGCTGAAGAAACTTAGAGAATGAGTTTAACAAATATGCACTAACTCACAATAGGGAGAAAGATCAAATTCATGAATTCCACAAAGGAAACAAAATAAACTTACATAAAGGATGGTGGGAAGTGAAATGAAACTACTCACATAGCATTTCATGCTGCTCTTTATATTTTTGATTTCATTTATCCTCAGCATAATGCTTTTAACATTTAACATTAATTTGTTTGAAAACAAATTTCTATCCTTCATTGTTTTCTTTTTCACAGAATTGTTAGCTGAAAAACATTTCAACATTCTCCTTGGTACTACATTATTAAAAGAAAGGCATGATTTTATGATTGTATGGCCTTTAAAACACCTGGATCCTCTGGTGGGAAAACTCAATTAATTTGAGGAAATGTAATGCTGTTTAAAGATAAAACGTCCAGTGAAGGCTAAGAAGAATCCTTCTTTACCCAAAGTGTGGGATCTCACAAACATACTTTTGTAGAACTTTTTTTTTAATTAGAAATTTTTAATGTACATCTTAATGTGTTTCATTTGACATGCTTTTCATTGTGACATTTCCATATATGCATTTTGATAAACATTATTCATATAGATTACCCCTTACCCTCCCCTATGCTTCCCCCCTCCCACACTTCCCATCTAAGTTTCCCATCTAAGTCTTCTCTATCTTTTACTTAGTAGTTTTTTTCTATATGTCCTTGGGTTCCAGTTCTGTTTAAGATAGAAACTTTTCCTGTATTGGTCATTGTTTTTATCTTGTTAAAACAATTACATGCAATTTCTAGTCCATTTATATTGACATCATTCTTATCTTCCCCTCCCCCCTTTTATTATGATCTAACCGTTGAATAGGATTTTTCCTTCTCGTAATTTTGAATCAGCTCCCTCATATGAGTGAGACCATGTGTTGTTTCTCTTTCTGAGCTTGGGTTCGTTCACTCAAAATAATTTTCTCTAATTCCATCCATTTTGCTGCAAATGACCTTATTTCATTTTTCTTGATTGCTGAGGAGTATTCCATTGTGTATATATACCATAGCTTTTTTATCCATTCTTCTGTTGAAGGGCACTTTGGTTGATTCCATATCCTCGCTATTGTGAAAAGCACTGCATTGAACATGGAGATGCAGGTGTCCCTGTGGTATGATGACCCATCTCCCTTTGGGTAAATTCCCAATAGTGTTGTAGCTGGGTCATATGGTAGATCTATTTTTAGTTTTTTGAGGTACCTCCATATTGATTTCCATGGTGGTTGCACCAATTTACAGCTCCGCCAACAATGTAAGAGTGTTCCCTTTTCCCTACAACCTCGCCAGCATTTGTTGTTGTTTGTTTTATTGATCTTGGCCATTCTTACTGGTGTAAGGTGAAATCTCAGCGTTGTTTTGATTTGCATTTCCCTAATGGCTATGGATGTTGGGCACTTTTTCATGTGTTTCATGGTTTTATGGACCTCTTCATTTGAGAACTGTCTACTCAGTTCCTTCGCCCATTTGTGTAGTGGGTTGTTCGGTTTTTGGGGAGTTTTTATTCTTGAGTTCTTTATAAATTCTAGTAATAGAAAAAAATGATCCAAAAATTCATATGGAACCACAGAAGACCACATATAGCCAAAACACTATTAAGCTGCAAATCTAATGCAGGTGGAATCACAATCCCTGACTTCAAACTATACTGCAGGGAAGTGGTTGCAAAAACAGCTTGGTACTGGCATAAAAATAGGCCTGAAGACATCTGGAACAGAATAGAAGACCCAGATATACCTCAACACACCTATAGCCACCTTATTTTCAACAAAGGAGCAAAGCAATAAACTGGAAAAAGGACAGCCTCTTCAACAAATGGTGCTGGGAAACATGGTCATCCACATGCAGAAAAATGAAAGTGGATCTGCATCTCTCAATATACACGAGAGTTAACTCAAAATGGATAAAAGATCTCAACATAAAACCAGAAATTTTAAAACTTATAGAAGGCAAGATAGGCAATACACTCCATCATATAGGCATAGGAAAGTATTTCCTTAATAGGACTCCAATTGCTCAAGAAATTGCAACAAGAAAAGATAAATGGGATCACATGAAATTAAAAAGCTTCTGCACAGCAAGAGAAACAACAGTTAAGGAAACCCCCACTGAATGGGAAAAAATCTTCACATTTTATACATCAGACAAAGGTCTAATTAGTAGAATTTATAAAGAACTTTTGTAGAACTTAAATAATGACGACGACCACCACTGATACAGACACCACTGTTAGTCTGAATCATGGCCATTGGCTACAGTAATACAGTAACTTAACTTAGTATTTATTAGTACTAGGAAAACTACTCCTAGATTGTTAAGATTCATTCTATTTAACATTTTTGTGCAGGCACAAACATAACTATAGTAGGTTGTTGTTGTTTGGTGCTGTCTAAGTAAATCCAACTGATAGTGACCCTAAGTGCAGAAGAAAGAAGCACGACTGAGCACTGTTCCATGCACAAGACGATTTTATGTTTGAGCCCATTATTTGATTCTCATCACTAAGGCCAACTCTCCTTTGATGAGGTAATTCTTTCCCAATTGTTTCATGAATGCCTTCCAGCCCATTTTCTGGCACTATATTTGGCAGTGCTTCTCTGCTATTCATAAAATTTTCAGTGATAATTGTTTCAGGAGTGGGCTGCTGTGTCCTTCTGCCTAGTCTGTTTTAGTCTGCAAGCTCAACTGAAATCTGTCCACTATGGATGGGACTGCTGATATCTGAAATACTCATGGTATAGTTTTGAGAATCATGGCAAGATGCAAGCCCCCACAGACATGTGGGGGATAACTATAGTATGCTTGCCTTCATATCACGTAAGTAGCTACATTTCTATAGGATATGGTACTGTAACTTCTAGAGATGGGCCAGATTTCTTGCTGATTCTATTACGTGTTGAGGACTTAGCAAATGTCCAAGAAGAACTAAGAATCAGGAAGCCTCAATACTACTTTCAATTCTGCGACTCAGCATCTGTGGTCTTGGAGAATCAATTTGTTTCAGAAAACACACATATATGACAAAGGTGGGGCAATTATCACATGCCACTTTTGGAAACTTGACTTTTCCAAATGGCCAGAAACCCAGTTGCCTGCAAAATAAAATTATTTGAATAGAGAATGATCACTTCTTAACAATAACATTATTATCTATGACTACGACTATGATCACTCATTTATTAAGTGCATATTATATGACAGAGATGGTGAAAACACTATATAACATTTATGTAATTTAACTCAAATGCTAGATGAGATCACTATGATAATGAAAGCTTGATAAAAATTGTCTTACAACTTATCCTGCTTCTGGTAGCAGAGACATAGTATCCTTGATGATAATTATGGAATTCTTAGAATTGTTTCTTTTTCTCAACACATGACTTGCTAAGAAATCATTTTCTTAATATATTATGCCAGTGTTTTCAAACTTAAATATATAGTTACTTGTTTTTATTTTTTTGCTTTTTTATGATTTTTCATTAGTAATTTTTAGCTAGTGTACAAATTAATGTATTTCATTATGACATTTTTATGCATGCATATTGTTGTATATTGGTTACATGCATGCTTCATTAACCTTGCATGTTCCCCCTTTCAATGATCTCCCTCCTCCCCCCAAAATGGTACCATAACTGCCTGAATGTCTCCCTCCGTCCCTTTCCATATATATGGGGGGAGAGAGAGAGAGAGAGAGAGAGAGAGAGAGAGAGAGAGAGAGAGGGAGGGCTGGGATTTAGCTCAGTTGGTAGAGTGCTGTGTTGCAGTCTCTGAGGTCCCGAGTTCAGTTCCCAGTGCCACAAAAATGGGAGAAGGACCTGGCAATCCACTCCCAAGGCAATCCTGAAACAGTCAGCCATTGAAAACCCTACAAGGGTCGCTATGAGTTGGATACACCTAACAAGAACAACAAATATATATATATATATATATATATATATATATATATATATATATATATATATATACATATATATATATATATACATCCTTCTTATGAGAAAAATACATGTGATGCTTGGTGAGTCTAAGTGAGGATGTAACTCAGTGGCAGAGCATTTACCCCACAAGTGCAAGGCCCTGGTTGGATCACTAGCACTAAAAAAGTAAAGTAAAATAAATAAAATGAAATAAAGTGAAATAAAAAGAAAAAGAAAGAATACCTTTCTGATCCCTTTATATCCCAAGGAGAATATTTCTATAAACCAAAAGGTGAATATCAGTCTTCTAAGATCTGGAAAGCATAAGAGTCTTAAATTACTGAACCATAAACAGTCTAAAATATAATATTTTACCCATTCTGAGCAATTTTTTATCCTCATTACCACCAGGAATATTTCAGGGGATGCTTTTTTTGTAGGCTCATTCTTTATTTTTTTCTTTTTTCTTTCTTTTTTTGTGGTCTTCACCTTCTCTTTCTTCTCTAACCTCTACTCCTCTCTCTTATCTCTGATCTTCATCCCCAATGCCTGTTAAGGTCATTTTCAAAGCCACAGAACTCTCTCTTGTTTCACCATTTGATTCCACATCATTCCCTGGGGACTCCATCAGTTGCCATCAAAGCAGTTTACCAAAGGACATTTTCTAAACATAGATCTCTCCATGACAGAAACTTTGATATCAGCAGTTAAAATATTTTAAAAATATGCTTCCCACAAGAACTTTGACAGTGATTTTTTTGAGGTGGGCATCGTGTTATCATTGGCATTTTGCAGATGAGGAAACTGACATGCCAACAATTTTATGAGTAGGACAATGAGCCTGCCTCTGATCATTTTTAGCTTTTCCTTCCATCATCCATTATATACTGCTTCCTACTTACACTTTGTCTTTCCTTCTTTGTATATTTACCTGTAGCTGATTCTTCATTTATTCTAGAAAATCTCCTGCTAGCTTTTTCCTTCTTAGTTTCCAATTCAACTGTGTAGCCTATTTTAAACTTCTCTGTTAAAAGCAATTATATATCCACAAAATGTTTGAGATGTGTCAACATCAAATTTAGTGGTTAATTTGTATAAAATATTTTATATGCTCTAAAATTCTGACAAAATATATGGCCTTACTGATGTGGAAATATACCTCATTAGGCAATTAAAATACATTGTTCTTTGTTGTTAGGTGCCACAGAGTCTATTCGGACTCATAGCCACTATATGCATGACAGAAAAAAAAAACACTCTCTGATTCTGTGCCAGGCACACAATCTTTTTTATGTTTAAGCCTATTGATGCAGCTGCTGTGTCAATCCACCTAGTTGAGGGTCTTCCTATTTTTTTTTGATTTACCACTATCTGAAACATTATCTGAAACCACTATCTGAATCTGATGCCCTTCTCTAGGGATTGAACCCCCCCGACAAAAGGTCCAAAATACATCAGACACAGTCTAGCCATCCTTGCATGGAAAGAGAACAGTAGTTGCACATCTAAGATAGATCTATTGGCTCTTTTGGCAGTCCATGTTACATTCAATACTTTCTCCAGCACCATAATTCAAAAGTATCAATTCTTCTCTCTCCCTTATTCAAAATCCAGCTTTTACAAGCGTACGATGCAACTGAAAATACCCTGGCATGAGTCAGGTGCACCTTCATCTTCAATGTGACATCTTTACTCCTCAACACTTTAAAGAGGTATTTTGCAACAGCTTTTCCCAATATAATGAGTCTTGTGATTTCTTGACTGTGGATTCTATGTGTGTTGATTGTAGAACCAAGTAAGGCAAAATCTTGGACAACCACAACTTTTTATCCATTTATCATGAAGTTGTGTACTCACCCACTTATAAGGATTTCTGTTTTCTTGATGTTGAGACACAATCCATACTAAAGGCTGTGTCCTTTGATCTTCATCATTGATATTGAAACATACTTCATTTAAGCAATTAAAATACTTAAGTGAGTTAGATTATACAAACTAAATGACAATTTATAATAACTACTTTTTTGTCCAATGAAATGTCAATATTAATTCTAGTTTATTACAAATATCTAATATAAATAGAATATTTTAAGTAAAAGTAGAGATTATATCTAAATGGAACATGAAAAATTGTTAGAATGATTAACTCATAATTTATGCATTTAAAAACACAGTATAGTGAGTGTTTTCATTATGTGTAAAAGTTGTGCCGTCTTACAAAGTCAAACAAGTTGGAAATAAATGCATCTATCACCATTTCTGGACTGTGATTTAGCTCAGTTGGTAGAGTACCACTCTGTAGTCTTTGAGGTCCTGAGTTCGATTCCCAGCACCACAAACATGGGAGAAGGATTTGGCAATCCACTTCTATGGAAATCGTGAAACAATATGCCACTTAAAACCCTATAAGGGTCACTATGAGACATTAGTCTACAGCCCCTAACAACAGCAACGATAATCACCTTTTCTGAGCTTAATCAGAGTAATAAGATACCATGACTTTTGAGTTCCATATAGAGATCCTGGAATATTACAACAAAAGAAAAGTTCTTAGTAGCTCAGTGGTAGAACATATGCTTCACACTCATCAGCCCCTAGGTTCAATTCTCAGGCTTATAAATAAATAAACAAGCAAACAAATATCTTGAATATAATGACATCTTTATTTCAGGTGAATCCAGTAAAATATATGCAAATATCTTCTAGTCATTGACTTCTGATGAGATGATTGAATTCTTTATTTGTTGAGTAAGCAAGATGATATATGTAGCATTTGGAAGCTATAGGCAGACTGCTTTACCCTGATCTAGTAATCAATGCCTTGGGTAAACTTCAGTGAGTGTTGTTTAATATATATCATGCCTGAAGATTGTGACTCTTCAATTTTTTAGACCTTATGGAACCATTGAATATGCAGAAACATCTAGCTCACAAGATAATTATTGGAAAGGAGTAATACAAATGTCTTGTTACAGAAAAAAAATTCTCATTCTTTTGTGAACGTTCACAATATAACATGTCAGCCTACAAAGTAGGATTGTATTGAAACTGCAGAGTCACTACGATTTTTTTTTTTTAAGTTTAGAAGGAGTGGGGTGAGGAGAATGAGCATTTTTAGTAAAGAGTCTTATTACAGGACAAAGAGGTATGTAGATATTTTGGGGGGCTAGACAGAGAAACTATGAATTGTTCAATTTGTCTTCCTATAATTCTGAATGCCTGCAGCTATAGCCCTGTGGCATTTGATCCTGTCAGATCTCAGAAGCTAAGCAGGGTCGGGCCTGGTTAGTACCTGGATGCGAGACCGCCTGGCAACACCAGAAGCTGTAGGCTGGGAGAAGAACCTGGCAACCCCCTCCCAAAAATCAATCTGCCATTGAAAACCCTATGAACAGTGGAGAAGTACTGACAATAGCATTTTCCCTGTTGTACAGAGGGTCGCTATGAGTTGGATACCGACTCGACGGCACCTAACAACAACAACATAATTCTGAATATTGCCCCAGCAGAAGGGCTCAATTTTTGCAATTTCCAATAAGTCATCTCTGGAAAGAATCCAACACATTACAATTGGTTAGTTGAGCCTGTAAATAAAGGACTTATCTGCTTTGGGGCAGAGCAAGATTTGACTATTAGGAAATTCCAGAGATGGCTTGTTGACATTTTATATTTGGATATAATGAGCAATGGACTATAATAATCAAGGGAACTGCCCAGAGTAATTGATCCTATCTGCTACTCTCACTTGCTACTTATCTTCTAAGCTTGCCTTAAACAATAATAGGTCAACATCCTAAAGAAAGAAATATAAGATCTAAATGAGTTACATACTTAAAAAAATCAATGGTCATTTATTAGATTTGTATTATTTTTAGCAAGACTAGTTTAATCTGTCTTAAAAATAAAAATGGTCTTCCATCTAAATTCCCTTAACAACTCAGTTACATATGACATATTTCCTAACACATACCTGTACTGAGAAACAAACAAATGCAAAGGTCAATTGGAATTCATAGAAGTTCTATGGATCATAAAGGACGTAGCAATTTGTTTTGTATTCTGGCTGACCTATAAAATATTGAAGGCAGAGTACCGTGGAACATAACTGAGTAATGAAAATGATTGGTCACCCAATCATCTAAAAAAGATAATACCCTTATTATTAAAAAATATATGTGACAACACAGTTTCTATGTAATCTGTTTTCGCAATAACCCTATGTATGATTCGCATTTGAGCCACAGTGTATATACATCATAACATTTAGTTATTGGAAAATTGCAGGGAAAATATTTTGGATACAAGTATTATACACTGGTGGGTTCTCTGGGGATAATCAAAACCACAGCAAATCAAACTGATGATGATCAGGCTAGTTTAGTAATTCACAATGAAATAGGAATAACAATTGAAAACTAAGCAATTTAAGAAAAAACTGTGCATTTCAGTTAAGCACTCTCTCAATCATATCCATTATTTGACTACATAACCAGAAGATAAAGCTTAAAAGTTCATATCAGTTTATCATCCATTATGCTCTTTCCTGGTCCTGGGAGATCACAAAACATATTTTGAAAATCAAGGAATACAGATTTAGACTTTGGCCAAAACATTGATGCATTTGCTTCAAAGGAATAAAGATTTGTTGTGTATCAAGTACTTCATGTGAACTATGACCAAACTGGATGAGACCCCGGGGTTCTAACTCTGACTCTGGTTCAAAGCAATCAATCAAGCAATCAATCAAGCCTATTTTCTCTGTTTTGCCATCTACAAAATGATTTTAAAAGGAAAGAAGGAGAATATGAGAAAGAAAATTCCTGCCCTGATTTCTTCACAGGGCAGTTTTAAGGCTCAAAGGTGATCCTGCATGTGAATGCACATCAAAGTCTAGGAAGTGCAAGCCATACAGCATTGAAAGTCAAAGAGACATTTAAAGTTATGAAGTCCTGTTCTCAGGTTATAGATAAGCAGCAGAGATTTATGATTTGCCTAAGGGTGGTCAGAAATTTAACAACTAGAATCTAGTTCCTTTGAGACCTGGTCCAGATACATTTCAGGTTATTTACATCAATTCTTAATTCATAGTTTTATAATTATTGTCAATGCTATAATTAATACCTTACATATAAAATACATAAAGTGCCATTTAATAGCACTGCTTAGCACACTTTTCTTTTTGTAATATTCTTTTATCTTCTTAACACCCAATAACTTGGTAGTTCCTCTCTCTTCTTTCATCAAATATACTTGATATCTATGAGAATCCTACAAGAATTAGCTCCCAACTTTACACTTTAATCACTTCATGCTCTCACATCTTCTCTAAGTGGATGCCTAAACAATTTTATGTCCAGTGTTTTAAAGTCAAAGTGTTCATTAGATATGCCAATGTTTCACTCAATAGCAAAATCATAACAGCTTTGGGCATCAGCAACTTTGGGGCAAGAAGACAATGGATAATGCTTTGAAAAGTCCAAAGGAAAATGACTTTCAACCTAGAATTCCTGATCTACCTAAATGACTAAACAAACAAATCTAATTAAACTCATGGCACCTTCATACAAGGAAAGAGTAAAGATGTATAATTTTCAGTGCATCTTCTCTTAAGAATTACAGAGAGAACTGTTCCAGCAGAAAGGGCACAAAACTAAGAACAAATGAAAATATTGGGCACACAAAAGAGAGAGATTTGAGAAAGCAGTTAATCAAGTGTCAGAAAGAAACTGTGCATCTGTCAAAAGAGCTTCAGTACAACTTGGAATAGAAGAAAGGAGGTTTCACAGAAAAGAGATGTGATTGCTAGAGCACCTGAGATTACTGAATATTTTAAAATAGGAGAACTTTGCATTAGTGGAACATATCAAAAAAATAAAAATAAGTACACAAGAAACCAATCAAATAAAGAAGTAAGATAATCTTTAAATCCTAGAAATCTAAATTAGGTAGATATATAGTAAGTCACATGCTGGCTCTCCTACCTTATAGAGTTCTACCCTATGCCAGACAGTGATCAGTTAACGTTGGGTACCATCCCACCAAGGAAACAGTGGAATGTGGGTTTGTTTAGTTTTATACAAGTAGTGAATATATGCTTTGCCCTGATGATTTGGGGGTTCATCAAGCTAAGTGTAAGGTGAAATTTTCATGAATTTTCAAATTTTGAACAAACTTCATAATATTTTGGAATGATAAACAAAATAAAATATAACCATAATTTGTTAGTTGAATCAGCAGTAGAAGAATTTCTGTAGACATGATATTGCAAACTATGTATTGCTTTAAGCAATGTTGTTTTGTTTGGAAGATGTGATAAAGGGTGTAGTTGTGACAAGGATTCATAGTATAGGAAAGCTAATTCCTTATCTATACTAATAGGAGGTCAATAGAACAATTAGATAAAACTAAGAAATAGCAGTGTAAGGATATTATTTAGAAATGTGGAAATAAATATAAAAATAGAGATTAAATTATCTGAAAGTTGATATCTCCAGAGAGTAAGACCAGAGAATTAGTTTTAAAATTGTGTGTCATAATACTTTTTCACTTGAATTATAAGCTTCACCACATCCTCTTCTTTGCCTTATAATTTTAGTTTTTTACCCTGATATACTTCTTTGTCTATAATAGAATATTAAATGTTTGTTTTGTTGTTGTTGTTGTTAGGTGCTGTCAAGTCGGTATCCGACTCATAGTGACCCTCATGGGTTTTCAATGGCTGACTGTTTCAGGATTGCCTTGGGAGTGGATTGCCAGGTCCTGCTCCCATTTTTGCCGTAGTGGGAATTGAACTCGGGACCTCAGAGACTGCAGCACAGCACTCTACCAACTGAGCTAAATCCCAGCCCAAATATTTGTTTTAGGAATGTTAAATGAAAAAAGGAGAAATTACCATTAGTATAATGGCATGCAAAATGTTCTGGCTTATAAGTTTAAAAGTCTAGAGCAAAATAGAAATGGCTCAGTCAAAATTAAAACTGGAATTTTCTCCCTGGGAGCTGAAAGATACATGATGTTAAACTACATTCAGAAATCTTACTTAATATATTTCTTTTGGTTACAGCCAATTTTCCTTTTTCTTTTAGCATGGAGCACTATATCCACATTTAACAAACTTAGGTAAATACTTTATGCTTATGGTGCCTCTTTCTCAAAAGTATTTGAGAAGTATATAATAAAATGGTATGTTTGAACTGGCTTATAAAAATGCAAATGGATAGGCTGGGTCACCAAGAAGTGAAGAAAACTTCTATGTCAGTGAAGATCTTTTTCAGTGTGATATAAAATATCAACTTTATTTGCTTGTAACCTCTAGTTTTAGTAACTAGATAAAAAATAAGTAAAGAAATTAGAACTTTTGCTCTAAATAACAAATAGCGAAAAGCAGGTAAGTAGAGGTAAGATTACTGTTCAACATGCATGTGTAAATTATTAGGCATTTTCCTTGAAATGCACTCAAAATTTGGCTCTGAATTTCAAGTAGTAGATATAGAAAGGAGTAGTTGCAGTGGAATGGCTGACTGAATGCAGATGTTATTCTGAGCTGCCTGGCAGCCAGAGCGAAAATAAAATACAAATATCTTTCAGAATCATTTTGTAGGAATGATGGAAAATCCCACCCTTAGTTTCTATGACATAGATTTTCATATACTTATGTTCATGCAGAGATGGCAGAAAAATAGGATGTTCAATTAAATTTGAATTTATGATAACAATGAATAATAGTTTAAAATATAAATATGTCCTTAGTATTGCTTGGGATAGACTTACAATGAAAAAAAATATGTGATATTAAAATTTAGTGAGAATCTTGAATTATTTTTTTTTCTGGTTCTGGTTACCCTAAACAAGACTCTTGATGGAATTTTAGTAACTGAAAGTTTTCAGATAATTTTCAAAACATCCATATATAATATTCCATATTTCATAATATCTATTGTTACATAAAATCCACTGTAAAGCCATGCACTATGGCACATGCCTGTAATTCCAGTACCTCAGGAAGCTGAGACAGGAGGATCATGAGTTAGAGGCTGGAGGCAGCCTAAATAACTTAGGGAAACCCTGTTTCAAAAACAAAAAGTCAGGGGTGAGGGACTGGAGGTGCAGTTCAGTGGTAAAGCACTTGCCTAGCATGTGTGAACAGTAGGTGACTAGAATGAGGAATAGGAGCATTTTGTTCCACTCAAATTAAGATGACTAGTACTTCAAAGTTATTATTTTTGCAGCATTGGAAAATAATACACCATTTAGGAGAATCTTTGCTCTTCGCTTCTATGCATAAGTTCTGTAAAAACAAATATAATTAATCCATAGTGGTGGATTTTTTTAACTTGCTCATTGTATTCTTCACTTGAGATAGGATTTCTTTTAATACTCTGAAATGAAACGTGTGTGGAATACTTAATTCAAAGGCAAAGAGAATTGCAAATGATATAATTGTTGAGAGATACCTGTTACTCAGATTCTAAATTGCACCATACTACAGTGAATTCTCCTAAGAATTAACACTAATAAAAACATATTTCGTATTTTTCTAAAGTGCTAAGGGCTCAATTCTGACAAACTTTCAAATGTCCCAAATTAATCCTAAAGATGAAATTCAAACCATAAGCCTCCTCCACTAATACAATTGAGAATGGATAAGAACTTGAGAGATGTTAAAAGTTTTAAAAATCTAGTTACTTATGCAATAGTATCTTATGCTACTGTATTTTAATCAAACTTAAATATTAAATAAAACTGCTCTTAAATTTTGATTTACAGCATTCAGATGGGTTCTTTAAGTACACATGCATTTCTAACACTTATCTGATTATTTAACATAGACAAATATGGAAAGGCTCATAGAACATAGAAAATATAAACAATGTTTTAGAGATTAAGTTATATTTCCCTTAGTGTTTAAGCCACTCCACAGTAACTTATAAAGGTCGTAGTGTATGTAAATTTCCAATTCTCTAGAGAATCTAAGGAAATGGTTCTTATACTGATTATTTTACTTTAATAGACTCTTCAAAGATACTAAATTTATTGAATTATAGATTTGGATATAATCAATGTGATAGACAAGAACAAGGAGATACAAACTATTAAATAACACCTTCTTCATTCAAGTCAACCAACAACATTAAATATCTACTCAGATGAAGAAATTGCACCTATAATTCAATGTTATTCTTCCATAAGGATAGTAGATCTAAACATTTTAAGTATATACTTAACATATATAAAATTGATGATCAACTGTGTTCATATATAGTATTTATATACTAAGCTAATATATGTATTCACATTTAATTCTGTATTGACATAGTATGAAAATAAAAGTTTGAGGTAAAAATCAACATGAAGTTCTGATTTTTTCATGCTCAAATTGGTTGTGTTTTGTAGCCCTGATGAGACCCTTTCTCACTTTGGAGACCAACAGCGTAAGGAACTGAGTTAACAAGAAGTTGTGAGCCTGCTAACTAATGGCTTCTGACAGGGGTGATTCATAATCTAAAACTTGAATATTCAAATTATTATATTTTTAGTGTATAAGAGGAAGTGGGAAGGCTCAATGTACAAGCACTACTTTTCATGTAGATATGCATAGATTCAGGATTTCTTCAAAAGAACATGAATAATCAGGCATTATTTAAATGTTGAGAGGCTGGGTGGAGCTCAGTGGCAAAGCACTTACCTAGTGTGTGAAAGGCTCTGGATTCAATCATTAGCATTGGGGAAAAAATCTCATTTCAAGTTTTCAAGTATATTGTAGTTGTTAAGTGCCATCAAGTCGAGTTCAACTGATAGCAAATTTCATAGGGTTTTCAATGGCTGATTGTTTCAGGATTGCTTAGAGAGTGGACTGCCATGTCCTTCTCTCATTTTTGTGGTTCTGGGGATAGAACCTGGGTCCTCAGAGAGTGCAGAATGGGCATTCTACCAACTGATCTAAATCCCAGCCCCTATTTCAAGTGTAGGAGAGAGTAGCCCAAAATGAGGCCTGAGGTATGCTAAGTGCCAGATGATGAAAGGGCACCCAGGGTACATTAAAGACCTGGTATTATTTTAAAGAAAATGAGTTGCTAGTAAAGAATTTTCAACAGGCCTGGAAGATCTTGTGAATGAATGAGGAGCAAGAGTCTTCATGGTGTGGCATATGCACTGGGGCATGGGAAGGAGATTTTAAAGCTTCAGGGTAAATGTATTCATGTTTATTCCCTGTTAAATGTCTTTTGGAAAATTTTTATTATTAATTATAGGATTCATACTTTCTTTTAAATTAATAAACTTACATGAGTACACACACTTTCCTTTTCCTTTCTAATTGATGGAGTGAGTGTTCAAAAAAGATGTGAAAGCACTGATGTTAAGAACAGTTCAGAGAAGCATGACAGCAAAGAAGAGGTAGTGGGCAAAGACAGGGGAGCAGTCACTCAAATGGAGACTGGCAGGAGCAATGGGAGGGAGAAGTGCAGGGCGTGGTCCTTGTTCAGCGGGTGGATGGTCTCTTCAGCAAATATGAGCATCTTACTTGTGTCCTGCTATTTTAGCTTGTTTGGACTGATATAATAAAACTCCGTAGAATCAGTGCCTTACAAACAAAAGAAATTTATCATAATGCTGAAGGCTGGGAAGACCAAAATATTGTTGCTGTTAGGTGCCCTTGAGTCATGTCCAAATCTTAGTGATGCTCCTAGGGTTTTCAGTGGCTGATTACTCTGGGGTTGCTTTGGGAGTAGATTGCTATGACCTTCTCCCATTTTTACAGTGCTGGGGATCTAACCCAGGGCCTCAGAGAGTGCATTGGAAATTATAGACTTTGAAATGTTCTCATAGGCCCTAAATAATCAGATAAATCATGAGTCAGACCAAAAATTTCATTGAATGATTTTTAAAGCATCTTCTTCACATTTTTTCCTATGTGTTTATGGGAACAAAATAAATTCTCAGCCTTAAACTGTATCCTTCAGTAAACTTATTTATATAATCACACCTGAAATCAATCAAAAAGGGTTCCCACTGACTTTACAAATTGTATACTTTGAAATGCTTAGTCTTGATCATTAGTCTTTCATTATTAATGATTCTGTACAATGGAATGAAACACTCCCTTACTCTGTGCCATGCACAGCACTGTCAGTGCTTCTCTGCTATTTACAGGGTTTTCAATGGCTGTTTTCTAGATTGTATTGTAAGTGGACTGCTGGTCCTTCTCCCATTTTTACAGTACTGGGGATGGAACCCAGTGCCTCAGAGAGTGCAGAGCAAGCCCTCTACCAACTGAGCTAAACTCCAGCCCATTTCTTCTTAAAAAATCTTGATCATTAGTCTTTCATTATTAATGATTCTGTCCTCTCTCTCTCTCTCTCTCTCTCTCTCTCTCTGTGTGTGTGTGTGTGTGTGTGTGTGTGTGTGTTGACAAAGTGAATTCTTTAGAGGCAGGCATGAAGGGTGATGATTGTCTAGCCCCAAGATCCTTTAGTAATAATGTTTTAATGACAGAAAATTCCAGAAGTCAAATGCTCCTGGTGGAGCTATTCTCCATGTCTTTGTTACACAGGCAGATGGTTTGGTCACATATTTCTATTGGAGAAGCTGAAAAACTGAGTTAAGTGATTGTATTGAGACCCAGAGAGGTAGGCTGGGGCAAGGTGATTCATAAATCCAGCATCTCTTCCACTAGAGCAAGCTGTATAACCCAATAAAAGTTTCCTCATCCTTCTACATTTTCCCCACTGCATTTAAAAATAATAGATCTTAAACTGATAAACTTAGAAAGTAAAACTTTAAAAAAATTTTGGACAGAATCAATAAAAACATAGTCTATATTTCTTATTATTTCACTTGAGTATACAGATGTTTTAATGATTTTACCAGCTTTCTTAAAAAGAAAAAGGAAAGACCATTTTATTTAAAGAAGAAACTCTAGTCATCTACTTCACAAAAGCCACTTTAGAGGTAAAATCAAATTTCATTGGCATTTTGAAAATTGCTAACTCCCTAGTCTAACAAGTACTCTCTGTATGCTCAAACTCTTCTCTGGCCATTGCAAGAGCATTAGACATCAATAAAATTGATACATCCAAATGGATTTTTTATATGCAAAGCCCATTAATACCCTGCAGCAAAGAAGGTGCTATTTCCAGATAAAATGGCCTCATAATGCTATACTCAATACATAGTAAAGAAAGTAATGTAATATCGGAGCATCTTAAAATCATGAAGGAATTTCAGTATTCTTTTGTGGTTCCTGAATTTGGAAGCTTAAATAGAAATAACCAGAAAACTCAGAAGGCCATTCTTTCAAGATTTAGAATAAACTTGGAATAGTTTGACAATATTAGAGTTGAGTATGTAGAGTCCAAAAACTATTGCTATTTATGTGTAAGGTTCATTTTTTAAAAATCTCAGCCATTGTAGGAAATATAATGACAGAAAATAGAGCATTATTGGTCCCCAAATCTTGTTTCATCAGAAAGGATATCTTCTTCAGGCATAAAGAGAACATTGGGTACTTCATATGCTGGAAGTACTGTGGGTCAGGACTGGTGCATTGGACATTGTCTATTCCCAGAGTTTGCAGGCTGGAGGAAATTGGGAAGAGGACCATGGTCCTAAGGTCATGCTATAGTGAAATATTAGCAGCAGTCTATTTATTCCTTGTGTGCATTTCCTAATGCCTAAAAATATAGATGTTAGAATTTTTAAAGACCCCAGAACAGTGATGCTTAGAATTTCCTGCTATACTCAAAGCTTTTCTGCCTCTAAGCTTGCATAATATGGCAACAGGATTTTGGAAGCCTTCTTTTCCTCCCTTCTGCCATCCTCTCCTGAAGGTTTTCAGACTTATCCAAGCTGAGCTGTTATTTTTAATATCAATCCTCTCCTTCTAAAATAACCTTTCAAAGATTTTAAGTGTTGTGAATCAAAGGTGTTCACATAAGCATGTAGATTATGTTTTTCTGCAAAATAATAACACAAATAAGATTAAAGGATAATACCATTTGGTTTACATTTATACTGGATGTGATCTGGTCCAAAATGCTTAAAACAAATTCTAGCCACCAGCCATCTGACAAACTCTCACAAGTTTTCCTCTTCTAAGTCAAAATTTCCCTTCATTGGCTCAAACTCTGCAATGAATTTCTGTGAATGGTTTACAATATTGTTGAATGATGCCTATTGAAGGAGGCAGCTATTAGAGTATAATGCAGTGCATTTCATATGGACTGGCTTAAAAAATAACACCAGGTGATGCAAAAATGCTATTGACTGAGTAGGAATGAACATTGATAAGTGATACTAGTATTTCCAATCTGGAAAACCTGAATCAAGCAGATATTCTAACCTCACTGAAGTTAATTCATATACATTGAGGAATACATCATCTTGGATTATATGATTCCAGATTAAAATGGGCAGAAACCAGCTAATACCCTCTACTTGGATTTTTAATCTCATGTTACCACAAGATTGGAGCAAGTTTTGCTGGAGATTGCCTATGAAGATGTGAAAATAGTTAATTTTTGCTTCAGTTGAGGATAGGTGATTCAATGTCATTCTATAGGAAAAGAATATGTTACAGGGATTCAGCCTTATAGCTACACTCCATGATACTTTATACATTGCTCTACATTAAAAGTATAATGAAGATACATTTTATTAAAAGCTTGAAACCCTTGTGTATGAAAGCATGTATCTCTCACAAATGTGGGAGAACAAATACAAAAGGAAAATAATTGCTGCAATTTCCTTGTGTTCTATTTAATTCTGCCTGCTAAACATTCTCAAGATCACTATCTTTCTACTCTTACTTTCACTACATTAATTCAAGATTTCTGTATTTTCAAAAGAATCAGCACCAACAGCGTTGCCTCATAAGGCTGCCAAAGAACTCTTTTTAAAATCACTTTTCCTTCCTCTAATTACATCTTTACTAGATCTTCCAGTGTAACAAATGTAATATACAGATATTTTATGACTTGGTTTTCAGACCACTATTTTCATAGATACAATAACATCCTTCCCAAATTTCCATATTTTAATTGCCAGAATGTAAAAAAAAAAAGGCAAAAGTGATTTTGTTGATATCATTAAGTCAAGAATCTTGTTGTGAAAACAGTATCCTAAATTTTCCAAGTAGGTCCAATGTAATCCCAGTGGTCATTGAAAAGGAAAGCAATGAGCTGAAAAGGAGAAAAAGCATGTGGCTAGGGGCAGAGTTTGAAGTGATGTGTTTTGACGATGAAGTAAGGGACCACAAGCTAAGCGTTTTAGGTGGCTTAGAGAAGTTGGAAAAGGAAAGGGAATGAATTCCTTCTTGAAGCCTCCAGAGGAAAGCAGCCATGTTTACACTTTGATTTTTAGGTTTCTGACATCCAGAACTGTAAGAGAATAGATTTATATTGTTTTTAGCCACTAAGTTTGTGATAGTTTGCTACAGCATCAAGGAAACTGATATAATGCTTAAGAGCCCGCACACAGTAGATGCTCAATAAATATTTGATAAGAAAATTAATGAGACTATGAATGAAGAGTCTGCAGCTGTTCCACTGTGGCATCCCATCCTGTCAGATCTTGGAATCTAAACAGGGTTGGGCCTGGTTAGTCCTTGGATGGGAGTTACCGCCTGGGAACACCAGGCTTAGGATAAGGACCCTGCAAATCACTCCCCAATACAAGCAGCCATTGGAAACCCTATGAATAGCAGAGAAGCACTAAGAATAGTGTTTCACCTGTTGTATGTAGGGTCGGTATGGGTCGGATATTGACTCAAAGGCACCTAACAACAACAACAGCATGAATGAAGAGCATAAATATACATGAGATCTTGTTGTTTCATGGTTTCTGTAGTACATGTTAGTGTATTGGATGGCAATCTTGTAAGATTACAATAATCATATAAGGTACAATACTCCAGGTCTGGAGTAAAGTGTCCCCTTAAACTGCAATTTGAATATTTGATGTGATCATTATTATTTATTCACCCACAGATGTATGAAGCAGATAAATGCAGTGCTGTAATTCAGAATGAACTCTCAGGGGTCAGTCCATCCAGAGTCAAATCTTGACTGTATAGTTCAGGCTGTCAATCAAGTTGTGCCAAGTTTTCCAGATACTCAATTCTTAAGAAGAATTTTAGGGAGATTAAATAAAGTAAAACATGTAAAGAACATAGAGGGTTACTTGGCTTATAGTAAGGGCTCAATAAATTTACATACTATTGTTACTGTTGTTGCTGTTCTTATATGTCATAGTTTGTCCTATAGGTTTCTGATCACATATATAAATATATTAAAACAATTTTTGATGTCAAAAATGTTAGAATTTGGCTGGGTGCCATGTGACATGCCTGTAATCCTAGCAACTCAGACAGCTGATGCAGGAGGATTGTGAATTCAAGGCCAGATGCAGCCTGAGTAACTTAGCAAGGCCCTGACTCAAAATAAAAATATATAAAAAGGGTTGGAGGTATGGCTCAGTGGTATAGCATTTGCCTAGCATATAAAAGGTCCTGGGTTCAATTCCCAATACTGCCAAAAAAAAAAAGTGTTAGAAGTCAATTGAGCTTATTTGGTAAACATTTCTATTGAATGTGTTTTTATCTAATGTTCTGGCAATTGCTCATTTTCAGACTGAATTCTGAAATTATATTTTTCGACAATAAAAGTGATATCATTTTGACTTTACAATTTAGTGATTGTATGCAGCTGAACAAAAATATTTGCCCAGCAACGTGTTTATAATTTTTGTGGTTTTAATTATTCAAAAAGGAAATATTTGAATAAATAAGAAGATCAGAATTTATATCTAGTTTGTATTTACCCATGCAAGCGTCTGACTTAAAGCAGAATCGTTCAGTGGAAAACTGTTTCAAAGGAAAGTGAAACTCTGGACAGCCACAAGGATTTCAGACAAGGAATTTTCTGCAGGCAGATTTTCCTTTATGAATACTGTGAGGCAATATTTTTATTATTGTTTTGACCTAGTGTTTATGAGTTTGGGGGTTGGCAGTTTTCCCTACTATTGTTCTGTTTCTGATTGAAAACCTGGAATTCATCGACTTCACATGAATTGTTCCATTCAGATATAACAGTCTCTGAAATGCCTGATTTTACTGGGTTGGGTCATTTGCACTGCTGTGGTTGCGGTGTATGGCAATATAAAATGAGCACACGATTAACTTTTACTAAGTTACAGACATTGACATTGAAACAGGAACCATAACATACACTACTCAGGTTCAGTTAGTTAAAGAAGACCCCATAAAAACAATGTGGGGCTGTCTCTCCTTTTTTATTTTGCTTTGCTTTTCTTTCATAAAATAAATATTTTTAAGAAATACACCATGAATTCTGATATATATGGACATATTTATATGTGTGTATTGGTGCTCTGGTAAGAGGTTACTATTCTCTTGAACATAATTTCCAAATAAAAAATAGCTGTTTCTACAGTTTGCAGATTTTTTTTAGATAAATTCACTTTGTGACCACCATGTATGGAAGGCTTACACAGGTCTGATACTTGATTCAATACTATGTTTGTAATGCCTTCCATATGTTTAAGTATATCTGTCAATTAGCAGTTTACTATTAGAGAATGTTCTATCATGAACTTATTATCTCATTTGTTGTTCATTTATTTATTCAGCAACTCCTTTACTCACTGAAATATTGGGGATAACTTATTTTTTTCAGCTTCACACTCAGTGTTAAACATATATTAACAGTGGTGCACAATACAAAAATTGAGCCATGTGTATGTAAAATATGTTGTGTTGTTGTTAGGTGCTGTGGACTTGGGTCTGATTCATTCATCCCGTTTTTGAGGTGCTGGGCATTGAACCCAGGTCCTCAGAGTGTGAGGAGCAGCAATCTACCAACTGAGCTAAAGCCTTTATATTGCATTACCAAAAGAATTGTCATTGTCATGAAAATTTTACTTTTGCTGTACTGAATCATTGTGGGTTGACAAAAGCCACTAGGAAAACACTGAAGTTAGAGTAATGTGAGGTGTTCGGACCTGTTGGTTATCAAGAAAAGGAACATAGTAAACTCAACATGCCTTGTATATTGTGGAAACATAATTGTACAAGCAAAAAAAAAAAAAAAAAAAGAAGTGAACACTAGCCCAGTTACCACAAAGAGCCTGAAATATATTTTGTTAATATTCTTAGTAGGAAAATATTCAATATCTCCTTTTTCCTCACAAAATAAAAATCAGTTGAATTTTATAAATATCCATAATCACCTACTATGTTCAAAACATTACACCAAGTCTAACATGCCATAGCTACTAGGTCTCAGGAGAACTTGCAAACTAGATGCACCCTATCTCTTCAATTTATACGCTGAGGAAATAATCCGAGAAGCTGGACTTTATGAGGAAGAACGTGGCATCAAGATTGGAGGAAGACTCATTAACAACCTGCGTTATGCAGATGACACCACTTTGCTTGCTGAAAATGAAGAGGATTTAAAACATTTACTGATGAAGATCAAAGATCATAGCCTTCAATATGGGTTACGACTAAACATCAACAAAACAAAAATCCT